>JAHHUM010000305.1:796046-1061999 GCA_036173005.1 Crenichthys baileyi | reverse complement strand
TCATATGAATTTTAAAATACAACTGGAGTTCTTATCAGAAAATTGTCAAGGATGCTAGATCATTTCTCTGCTATCATTCATACAAGTTGTCACAAGCCCAATAAAACAAATGAATTGGTTCTTCATGCACCTCAGACTATCTGTGTCGCACGAGAGAAAAAGTGTGAAAAATGTCTTCACCTTTACTTTGATAAAGTATCATTTGAAAGCTCAGATCCCTCACTGTGTTCACGATCCATCTACCCATGCCCTGTGCTCTGCTATTTTTGACCTTGTTTGAGCCTGTTTCATAGCTCACCTTGCAGGAGATTGTTGCTTGCCTAAAGCCTTCTGGCTCTCCATATTATGATCTCCCTCCTCAACTCTTTAAAGATGTCTTCCTTACTATAGCAATAATTGTACAGTCGATTATAAATGGTAGCTTATCTTCTGGGGTTATTCCTGCAAACCTTAAACGGGCAGTAATTCAGCCCTTATTTAAAAAACCTACTCTTCATCCTAATAATTTGCTAAATTACAGGGCTATTTCTAAACTGCCTTTCATCTCTAAAGTCTTTGAAAAGGCAGTTTACAAGCAATTAATGGCTTTTTAGAAAAATATGACATTTTAGAGATCTTTCAATCTGGTTTTAAAGCTCTACATAGAACTGAGTCTGCCCTTTTAAGAGTTTTTATAGATGTGTTCCTAGAAACTGACTCAGGTGATTGTCTTGTAATTGTACTCCTCGATCTAACTGCTGCGTTTGACACAGTGGACCACACAATTTTAATTTCTCGTTTAGAACAGTGGGTCAGTGTTAAACGTAGTGCACTGCAATGGTTCAAAAGTTATTTAACAGACCGAATGTTCTCTGTCAAACTAGGTGATTTTGAATCATCTGCTGCCTCTCTTTGTTATGGTGTCCCATAGGCCCTCTTCTTTTTTCCCTTTATCTGCTACCATTTGGCTTCATTTTCAGGAAACATGGAGTTTCCTTTCATTGTTATGCAGGTGATACCCAAAGCAAATGGTTACCCATTAGATTCCTTGTTTAAATGCCTATATGATATAAAGGCATGGATGGCCTTGAACTTTCTGCATCTGAACGTACAAAAAACAGAAGTGATGGTTTTTGGTAATACATAAGAGACCTCCTACATAAATCTTGGTAACTTGTCGCAGTATGTTAGGCCAATCATCACAAACCTAGGAGTTAAGATGGATTCAGACCTGAAACAGGCAGTTATAAAATCTTGTTTCCTTCATCTGAGGCAGTTAGGCAAAATAAAGTCCTTACTGCCAAGGCAGCTGTTTGAAACAGTAATGCATGCCTGGACCTGGGAGTACAGAGTATGTATGGGGAGTGTAAGTGAGTGTACAATGTCCATTGTTGTTTGTCTTTACGTTGGGTGCGTGGGTGTGAATGTTTTTATGTGTACGCATGAGGGTGGGAATGTGTGATTGTGACTGTGTGCCTGTTTTTTGTGTCAGGTTGGGTCTTGGACTGCTCCCTCTCCTGGATCAGTTTAGGCCCCACATCAAATGTGGGGTCTATTTCTTTCCCGTCACATTACCTACCGGTGGTTGGCGTCTCTGGCCGCCGGTGTACTTGGTATCTGGGGCTGGGTGCTTTGGAGTGTGCTGGCTCACTCCCGGTGGCTGCTTGCCGGGGCCTTGACCCTTGGGCTCTGTCAGGCCTGTGCTTGGGGAGTGATATGTCTCAGGGTCTCGGGTCTCTGGGTCCATGGCTGAATATGCTCGGGTGTAGACGGCTGCCGGCGGGGCCTGTGGGCTCGTCATTGCAGCTCCCTGGGGCTTCTGCACTGTAGCTGCTGGGTGGGTTCCTGGGACTCTCCCCTGCTCTTCTCTGGGGGCGTTGCGGTAGTCCCAGCGGTGGTTCTCCTGGGGTTCCTGCTCTGGGGGGCCTTTGGATGTCTGTGGCTCGGATCTCCTCCGTATCTGTCCCGGGTCCAGGGGGGCAGGTCTGTGGCTCCTCACACTCACTATTGCATATTTTTATGGAGAAACCTTGTATACAAAAGATGCTTCTCTGAGAACTTTTTTTTTATGAAGCAATGGCTATTATCAATAGCCACCCTTTAACATTGAAGGGAATAAATTACCCTAGTTCTCTTGAACCTTTAACTCCCAATCACCTGATTCAAATGAAGACTGAAATGGCCTTGCCTCATCTGGGAGGCTTAGTGAAGGAGGATTTCAACTATACAAAGCTGTAGCGTCCCATGCAGTTTTTGATAGAATAGTTTTGGAGTCGCTGGAAGAGGGAATACCAACAGAATATTTCCATTCGGCAAAAGTGGCATGTGATTCGCCCACAATCTTAAAGTGAATGATGTTGTTTTGGTAAAGGAGAACTTTCTCCCAAGATATCAGTGGCAGTCAGGGCGTATCGGGGAGACAGTGGTTGATAATGACGGTTTGGTGCGAAGAGTGAAGTTAAAAATAGGGATCAGGAATGGATCATATTTTTTCTAAAACTTCAGTTATAGAAAAACCTGTGCAAAAAATGGTTCTGTTGTTGGAATGTGAATCATAAATAAAATGTACACAGATGGACTTATTTAAGTTGCACAATTTTTGGTGTTTTATTCAAAAAGGGTGAATCATGAAGTCTTCTGTAAAATGTTTTGAAAACTAGACCCTGACTGCAACTAGTTTTTATGTTGTTTGTGGGGTAATAAATTGTAGCAAGGAAGAAGCCTTTCAGCCCATGTTGCTTTGTTCCTGCACTGGGACACAGAATCCATCTCCTTCTTCCATTCATCTATTCATTGTCCATACCTGCGTATCCCTGCAGGGTGGCAGGGGCAAACAACCATGCACACGTACATACACCCTAACCCCCCACACACACACACACACACATATCTAAGATTTAGGGTAACCAATTAATGTAATAGTAATATTTTTGGACTCTGGGAGGAGAGATTCAGAATGAGCTCTTTTTAAAAGTATCTTTATTATCATTTTTTTCTTTGAGCAGATCTCTGCCTCTATGCCATCCAGTCACTACCATCCTATTCTGTCACTACAACCATCTTCATCCTCTTTCCCAGCTTATCTCATTCTGGGAGGGAGTCCAAACAGAAATCCAAAATATCATAAAAATTACATTACCGCTAAACCCACTGCATTATACACTACAGGTCAAAAGTTTTAGAACCCTTTCTCATTTAATGGTTTCTTTATGTTTATGACTATTTACACTGTACATAGATTCCCAATGAAGGCATCAAAACAGTGAATGAACACATATGCAATAATGTAGCAAACCAAAAATTGTAAATAACTAAAAATAGTTACATTTACATACTTAAAGTACCCGTCCTTTGCTGTGATGACTGAAATATTAACCTTTGGCCGTCTCTCAATGAACGTCTGGGAAGTTCTTTCAAGACTCTTTGGAAAACCATTTCAGGTGACCACATCATGAAGCTCATGGAGAGAATGACAAGAGATCAAAGCAGTCATCAAAGCAAAGGGTGGCTATTTTGAAGAATCTAAAATATAAAAATGTTTAATTATTTCACACTTTTTGTTTACCATATAATTCCATGTGTGTTCATTCAAAAGGTTTGTTGTCTCTGGTGAGAATCTACAATTTAAATAGTCATGAAAATAAAGAGACCCATTAAGTGAGAAAGACATTCTAAAACTTTTGACTGGTAGTGTATATTGGGTTTGAATCCAGAAGGAAATATCGAGAAAAGGAACGTCTAGTTATTACGGATTCTTTTACTTGTGGTGAGAAAAATGATAACTCTTTCCTGGCTTAAGTCCCTGCCCCCTACCCTTCAACAATAGCAACAGAGACTGAAAGATGTGTATATAATGGAAATTTATATCTGACATTTGACATTTTTGTGTATGGGCGCCGGCTATCTCCCACTTTGGATGGCGAGGCTGCTGAGAAGGTACCAGCGGATCATAAGGTGCTGTGTTGGCCCTTTTGTCTCTGTTATTTTTGCTTAGGTTTTTGTTCTGTGTTGTTTTTATGGAAGGCGCCGACTGGGTGTATCTATCCTTTGAGCCTATGAAGACCTTTCTTTTGAGGGATGTCAGTTGGTGAATTACATCTTAAATGTTTGTTGAGAACACTGTTTTTGGGGCTAATAGAGGTGGTGTAATGGTGATGTAACTGGTGGAACTGGAGATTTACATCATGGATGTTTAGCCAATAAATTAGCAGCTACTGTGTGATGCTGTCACGTTAAAATGGACCACAGTTTCTAAGGAAGGATTCCGACTCCTTGTTGAATCTATGGCACTAATAATTCAGACAGATCAGGTAGTTCTGAAAGCAAAAATCAAAACTCTGTACAAGCCATTTGTACCCAAGTGGCTGGCCAGTTAAGCTGTTTAGGAGGAAGATCCCAACTGCCTTTTGGAAGTTTCCCCCGGACGTTATATAGTATTACATGTGGCTTTCAGAAGTCACAACTTGATAAGAATCACTGGTCTATTTTAAAATGTTTTAAATATTGCTGGCAGAGGCAAGAACTCGGGCCTGGGAAGACTTAGGTGAGGCCATGAAGAAGGACTACTTGTAGGCCTCGAAGCGATTCTGGCAAACCGTCCGGCGTCTCAGGAGAAGGAAGCAGTGCTTTGCAAACACTGTTTACAGTGGGGTGGAGGAGCTGCTGACCTCAACTGGGGAAATTATCGGGCAGTGGAAGGAGTACTTCGAGGAGCTCCTCAATCTTGCCGTCACGCCTTCCACTGCTCCTCCAAATCGAGAACAGTAGGTGCAAGGTGGCTCAGGCATCTGTATCGAATGCCTCCTGGACAGCTCCCCCTGGAGGTGTTCCAGGCAACCAGGAGGAGGCCCAGGCGACGGCCCAGGACACGCTGGAGGGATTATGTCTTGGCTGGCCTGGGAACGCCTTTGGCTCCCCCTGGAGGAGCTGGAGAAGGTGTCTGGGGAGAGGGAAGTTTGGGTGTCTCTACTAAGTCTGTTGCCCCCGCGACCTGGTCACGGATAAAGCGGAACATGATGAGTACAAGTACAAGTACATATTTACTCTTAGGACTTTTAGTATCACATCAGTTTTTAAACCTTTTAACGATAAAGATGGTAAGGGATAGTAATAATTAAGTATACAAGTCAACCAACTCAAGGCTGATTACCTTCATTTTACCTAAATTCATTTAAAAGATCAGACAGACCTGAGCACAAAGTCTAATTGTATGGTATTTATAATAATACAATAGAGCCAGAGAGTTTTGTGGTTTCTGAGACAAATACATGAACTGAGTTTGTTCCTGAATAACACCAGATTCTATTGAAAGCCCACACAGTCACATGTTTAGAGGTTTCACCCTCCACTCCAGAAGATGCAGCTCCACCAAATTCACCAGCAGAAGAAGTGGGAAGTGATAATGTGCCATTGTCTGTGACTGTATGTAGTGCTGCTCCTATTCACAGCTGAGACACAGGCCACAGTATGTTGGGCTGTCAGAGTAATACAAAGCTGCTGCAGACTGTCAGTCAGCTGATCTGAGGCTGAAGATCTGGGGCCCCATCAGAGAGTCTCAATCAGCTGTCACTACAGTTTGACTGCCATGTGAACCATTTGTCACAGCCTGAGCTCTTTGGTGCTATGTTTGCATGTGAAAACAGTACATGCAGTCAAACGGTGGATGATTTGATATATGTTTAGTCTTTCTACAGCTCCAGGGCAGCTATTTTTAATTATAAAATACATGCAGATAATACCTTAGTGCAGAAAGGCAAGCAGAGACGTGTCATCCAAATGCTTTCTGCACATACTCTACTGAAAACTAAAACATGCCGGGCAGTTAAATGAGTAAACTTCATTTTTAGATTATGATAGAATCTTTTCTTTCAAACATGAAATGAGGCTAATTTCAGTCGGTATCTGCACACAACTGCTTCAACAAGAGAAGCCCAAAAGGAAATTCTTTAAAAAATAATATTTTCAGCTTTTAAACACCTGCCAGTGTGCACACTGAACAAACCACTGGCTGCAATCTGAAAACACATCACTTCCTTTGTCTCGTGGGAAAAACGGCTGCAGTGCAGGTTGTGAACTACATAAAACTCAAACCATCTGTAGTATCCTGTTTAAGAAATGTTTCATAAAACAACTATTGTCATTTTCTCACTGTTTCTGTAAACAGTCCAACATTAGAGCCATACACACGTTAAAAAAACAAACTCAAACTAAATCAAATAAAATAAAACCATAAAAAAGGTCCATGCTGTGGACGTAATAAGTTGACTAGATTTTTTTAGCAGTCTTTGGTGGCCATGTGAGACAGAATCAGCAATTCAGGGAGGTGGACAGGTTGGCATGAAGCACAAGGTCAGGAAGTTATTTGATTTTAAACCCAACGAATCATGCTGCTTGATTTTCTTTTTCAAACCAGAATTAGTGTGTCATCTGAGAAGAACTCATTATCCTAATCCAGTCAGCTACTTTAGTATGTCACTTTCCTGTGTCTCTAATAGTATAACACAGTTTTAAGTGGCAGTGCATGGACATTTTACAACTTCTATTTATAATCTCTCTAATCTTTCAAGACATGGATGAGTCTGTATCAGTAGGGCTCTGCTTTATGCCTCTCCAGCTGACTTTGATTTGGCCCTGTTAAACTTAACTTTATGTTTGAGCTTAGAAATACAAAAAGCAAAAGGAAATGCTACCAACTACAGAGAAAATAGAGCTGGCCCAAAGCATGAGCGGGCTAAGCTGCTGCTTTGGTGCCCCAAACCATAAGGTTTTCCCCAGAAGCTCATGAATTTTTACATAGATCTTAAAAACTACATATGTGTTTAGTAATAAATTTAGTCCGGTTTCAGAATAGATGATTTTAAAAGATTTCAAATGCTCAAAATAAAAATTTAAGGTGAAAAAATTAAAACATCTACTTTTATAGTGGAAAGAACATTTTTCATAGTTTGGTAGTTATGTTAAAATGGTTACTATGCTACCACATCTCTTGTATTGGAGCTGGGTTTGCTGGGCAGTTCATTTCCACAAATAACTGTACTTTTTGAATGATTATTAGTAAAACAATTTGTCCACTTCTCTACTCAAACAGAACTTTATTGAATTGTTTTTAGTGGTGGTCGGTGACTGATGGGTGTAACAGTAAGTGGCCCCTACACTACAGCCCATATAGTGCTTTAATAGCATATATTGGTGACAGACCTTTTTTCCCTGTTTGGACCCAAGCTGCTCAGCTGGACATGGAATCTGTGATGTGTTAAAAAAATGAAACAATGGAAATTCTTGCACAGCATCTGCAGGATGCAGAAGGTACAGGGGTGTGCTAACAGAGCAGGATGTTTGCATCCTGACACTCAGATCAGCGAAAAGACACAATGACACATATGCAATACATATACAGTATTTCAAAATAAAATGATGTCCTTAGAGAGTTTAACAGTAGGGAAAAATTCAACAGGGTTCCAGCAGCTGGGAGTAAAGCTGACAGGTCAGCAGTGTGCAGGTAAAATCAGGGGCAGACAGACAGTAAGGACAAGCACACAGTTCTAGGACAGCTCGCCTCAGGGAAATGTGTGGTCTGTTGGTGGAGAGTTTGATCTCCTGGGTGGAGAACTTCAGTGTCTCCTGCAGCCCTGTAGTCTCTCTGATACTCTCCAAACAATCAGGTTCACTCTCATGTCAGGAAGTAAAACTTCCTGTACGTGTTGTGCACAGATGGTGAGCATTTTCACATAAACGAACACACTGGCATTTAGTTTGCAACATCTCCTGGGCGAAAACATGCCGAACTGAACCGTAACACATTTACCTTGAACACATCACCGTAGGTGCCGCAACCAATCCGGTGGATAAGCTCGTAGTCCTCCAGCGGGTCCAGGAAAGAGACCCCTATCCTGTCCATGATGGGTGACACCTGTAGGAGCTCAGGTTGACACTTTCTATTTACCCATCCTCACTAGGATCGACGGAGAAAACAGATCC
This sequence comes from Crenichthys baileyi, assembly GCA_036173005.1. Classification (NCBI taxonomy): domain Eukaryota; kingdom Metazoa; phylum Chordata; class Actinopteri; order Cyprinodontiformes; family Goodeidae; genus Crenichthys; species Crenichthys baileyi. The sequence continues at coordinate 1,054,043 of JAHHUM010000305.1, read as the reverse complement.
AGATCCTGTTGGTGACTGGCGGGGTGATGGGAGCTGACTGAATGCTACTGTTGGCTCAGTTCAAGCTCAAATTTCTAACTGCAGGCGCAGCCCATCCTAAGAGGCATAGGAACCAGAGCACGCATGAGCAGAAGCAGCACTATAAAAAATGTATCCGAACTTCTATCTGACTCTACAGAGAGTTGAAGCGGGAGTCAGTTTCCGTGTTTAGATCAACACATTTTACTCACTTTTACTCACAGATTTCTGATCATTCAGCGAAAAGTTCTGAAATGGAGGAAAACTAGGAATAACTTTACTACATTTGTCTCATAACGTACCTGTTTAAAAATTCTTAATGTCGATCTGGATTATTGTAATAAATGCACCACAGTTCCAGTGACGTTCAAGATATGAACATGAGATTTACACCATATGAAGAACACGCAGAGAGTACACACAGCACAGCAGGTTAGGACTGGGCCTATTTAGGTTTCTAAAGGAAACCATTTGTACAATCTCAATTTGTATAATGTGAGACAGCCACTTCACGGTGAAGCTAATAAAAGAAGATAAACACACCCAGAAAGTATGGTCTGATTTGGACCTGTGGTGGGTAAGTTAATCATATGTTAGCAAGAAGCAGATCAGGCTCTGGAGGTTTTCCAAGCAGTCCCTGAACCATCCAACATTCAGTGAAATCAGTGGCTGAGGGTCAGCAGATTCAGAGGACACTTCATGGACACAATTACCAGTAGGCCTACTTCATGGATTTTCATAGGGGTCATGGTTGTGGGTTTTCACGACCCAAAAAACAGGAGTGGTCCACTACATGCAACATGAGATCACATGTTTCCCCAAGTCATGTTTTTAGTTAGATCCAGCTGACTTTTGGCCAGGTAATGGCCATGAACATTTATGTCTATGACAAGGTTAGTTACCAAAACAGCAGCCAAGACAGTGCTGTAAGACCTGTTTATAAGCTGCTGCAGAAACAGAGCTCTGAACAGTGTCTGAGACTGAACTGCTGCCATCAAGCTTACAGAGCTGCAACGTCAAAGCAGAGCCTCAATACTTCCCAGGTGTGAAAGAGCTGAACTGCTGTTAAGATTATACTCTTTATATTATCTCTTTGTGTTTCTATGATCTAATTCCATGATAGGTCTCTGAGTAAGGTTGTCCAGTTTTGTTGCAGGCTGTTTAGTATAAAATTAAATGGCATTGAATGGATTTGATGGTGAGTTTATCAAATTTATCTGTGAGCAAAAAACACCGAAGGAAGGACAGACTGATTGCTTTTTGAATATTTAAGCAAAATCTAAGTTCAGTGGAGTGTTGCAGTGCAGCGCTGACATCCCTTAGTTCGCATAACACTTGCAGAAAAACAGGTCCATCTCAGTATTATTATGTAGCAGCGCTGCAGCTTAGTGTCTCTGGTTAACCACTAAATTACAGAATTCCATCACTACACAGTTTTCCTTTCAATACTTTCCATCGACACCATTTACTAATACTACTAATCTTTGAGTTATTTACAGAATGTAAATATAGAACCCCCACAGTGAATTCTGTTGCCAAATTCTCCAGGAGTTTACAGTAAACTTATTACACCAGAAATAGTTAAATTAAAATATTATGTTTTGTCAAAGTTCAACCCTAAATCCTACTTTCAATGACTTCTTCAGTCTCAAAATGATTTAATGCTCTGAACAGAATTCTTCATGAGAACACACATTTCTTAATCAGGACTTGTCTCAGGCTCACCTGATGCAACATATCAAGAGCATCACTATTTTAGTATGTTTGGGACAGAATACTTCAGATATCTGGAGTGCGACATTTCATTGCAGGTTCGAAATATGCTTCAGTCAGGAGAGTTGCCCAAAAGGTTCCGATAGATCATCCCCTTGCACAAAAACATAGCAAAGGCCCTGAATCCTCCTGGAGATACAGTTGGCTGGATGGCTAGAAGCATAGATCACAAGTTTAAAGAAACAATGGCTGCACCACGACATGGCGGAAAGAAGAGGTTACTAACTGCTGCCACCAGATCCCTGAGGAGGCAAGTGATCAAAAATCCTCGACTGACTTGCTACAGGCTCCACACCTGTTCACCTACATGTACACCACTGCTTATCCAAAAGCATGAAAACAGCCAGCTCCAATTTGCTCACAACTATCTGGTTAGGCCAAATATGTTTAGGGATTCTGTGATCCGGTTCTGTGATGCAAAACTGGACTTTTTCAGGCCGAGGGGTCAGCTGTAGGTCTGCAGGATGAAGACATATAAAGCATATGCTGAAAACAACACTATGCCTACAGTGGAGCATGGGGACAGCTTAGTGATGCTATGGGTTGGCTTGAATTCCTCTGGCACTGGAAACATGCAGTGAGTGGAGGGCAAGATGGCTTCATTCAAGTATCAGGAAATCCTGGGAGAAAATGTCATGCTGTCAATGAGGAAGGTGAAGCTAGGAGGTCACTAGACCGTCAAACAGAACAATGTTCCCAAGAGTTTATCAAAGCCCACCAAGACTTGGCTTCAAAAGAAGTTCAGGAAGACACTAGAGACCTGTGTGACTTGATCTTCACTGAAAATCTCTCACGGTGTTAGAAAAAGACAGTTGTAGCAAACAAACCCAAGGATATTTATGAACTGGAGGCCTTTCCCCTTGAGGAGTGAGTGAAGATTCCTCAGAAAAAACTGCTTAGGGGCTGATGTCTGTTCATGGATCATGTTTGCCTGAGGTCAGTACTGGAGATGCTTGTCATGAAGAGGTTGAATAATTCTTAGACTGTTGTTCTTGTTTGATGCGTTAATTGCAAACACTTGTTGGTTTGTAGATTTTGCCAATAAACCTTTTAAGCAGGAGAGGTTGAATAATTGTAGGTGCTAATTTAGTGCATGTTTTAACAGTGAGACAACAAAACCATTTAAGCAATATTTGACTTTAAGCAGGATTTATGAAAATCATGACAGATTGTTTTTTATTAGGCCTTTATTACTTGCAGATACAAGAAAAAGAACCACAAGTCATCAAGCAAATCGATGTGGCAGGGTAACCCAGTGGGGCTCCATCAAAACAGTGCATGGTCTCTCCAAGATTCTCAAATGAATGTAATCAGACTGAACTCAGGCGTTCAAACTAAAGGCCACCTACTTAAAAACAACACAAAGTAAGGCAACATAGAGCTAGCAAGAAAGAAGCTGTCAGTAGAGCTCAGTGGACAATGTTACACAGTAACTATCCTAAATTAATCACTTCAGTCATTAACGTGTTCTTCTTATTGGTATGAGTGAATTTTTGACATTGATGTTCCCCGTCACTTTGGCTTCTACATACAAATCAATGAGAAGTTCCACAAGTGTGCAGCTGGCTGTCAGTTAAAATACAAACTAATGAATGACTGCTTAAAAGCTATCAAATCAGCCACATTTCCTACCTTCACTTCTTAAATTAAAACAAAATAAAATGTTCACTTCTTTTGATATTTGATGTTTACCTCATCTGTGCAAGTCAAATGTATTGCTCAGAACAAAGAATGTAAACTGAGATGGCAACTACATGAAGACAAAAACAAGTGTCTCTCTGGTTTTTCACAGTATTCCTTACACTCTCCTCAACAATCAGCATGTCTACAGTGACTTGCGCTGGCGCTTCATGAAGGACATAGAATAATCCCCTGCAGGGGTGCTCTTCTGCCTCTTCATCTGGACCTGGGACTGGGCAGTTAGCTGCAGTTTGATGGCGCTGGAGTTCACCTTGGCTGCACACAGCAGCTCCTTCATCCCCTTCATCTTCTCACTCTGAAAGATGACCACGGGGCCGGCCGGGCAGGGCGATGCCAGCTGCTGGGATAAAGGAGAGGAGACAGAGTCTGAGCTGGGGGACTTGGGTGTTCCTTCCATTTCTCCAGCCCGCAGACACTGGGAGGAGCGACGGCGGACAGCTCCTTCTCCCACCTTCTTAGGCTGAGCTGCTGCTGGTTGCTGGGTGGGTGGTGAGGTGGGAGCAGTAGGAGGAGATAGGCTCTGATCATCCAGCTTGGACTCCCTCCTTGGGCCCCGCCTGCGGCCCTCCCGAAGATCCTCACTTGACTGGTCGTCATCATCCTGGCACTCAGGTTCTTTGGTGATGATCGACACTTTCTGACGAACCTTTCAAACCAAAGAAGGCATTTTTAGTTCCAAAGCACCAACCAGTACAAATCTAAAGTTCAAAGTTCATTTTCTCACCTGAGCATCAAAGCGGCTCAGAGACTGGACCAGGTATGTGGCCCAGCCCACATGAAGAACTGGAGTAGGACTTCCCTCCTCCCACTTACAGATGCCATCATAAAAACGAAGCAGGTGAGCAAAGCATTCTGGGTCCTGGAGTGCAGAGACAGCTGTCCCCTGCTTGGCGTTCTCCTGAAAGAACATGGATGTTCATAGTAATCCAACTAACAGGTGTGGGTTATATAGAAAACATGAATGTTTATCCTTAGTTAAATTTGACTTTAAATCTTCCATTCAGCAATGAGTGCTCACCTTGTCAGCCCCTTCCCCCCCATCTCCATCCTCCCCAGGACCCTCAGCAGTAGCCGTCTCCTTCAGCAGAGTGGGGATAACATCATTTGCAATGTCGAAGAACTCCTTGTAGATCTCCTCATCCTCACGGAAATAGTTATAGCTGCAAGAGCAGGAAAGGTGTTTTAATAGATCTGGGAAGAAGTCAAAGTTGTGCTTGGAAGACATGAAAGATGTCAATTATTCCCGACAGGTGCCAATAACAATATAAAAGAAATATTTATGTGGGATTAGAGGACGGACTTAGAAGGGGGCCATGCTGATCAGAACTGTGTCTCTGGATCATGCTGCATAAACATAAACATAAAAGTCCAGTCCAGATTCGACAAGATCTGGACCCTACCAAAAAGGCCATTTTCTAAACACATGCACATATTTCCCTGTGATTGTGGAGTGAGGGTGAGCTGAAACAGAGGAACAATGGGAAAGCAGGAAAAGGAAGCTGATAGACTGGGAGGGAATGTGCGTGTTGGTATTAATAGCCACAGCTCATGAACGGGAGTGTGAGGATGCCAAGCTGAACATTTCCTGGATCACACAACCTTTTGAGGCTACGCATCACCAGGAGTCTCAACAGTCTGGGCTTTGTTATGAGCAGGTTCATAACATTTAATCACCACAAAGGACTATTTTAGCCAGGTTACCCTCAGGTGATACATACCATTGCTTTACACATTCTGTTTGAAAAGGCAGCGGTGAACATACTGAATATCTTTGTTAGAACTATAGCAATCTGCAGGACAAACAGGTGTACTGTTACTGCCACCCAGTGTTCACTGGGAGGAAATAACAGACTACTGAGGCTTTTCTTATTATCTCACAATTTCACTACTATCACTATTATTATTTAATGTGTTTGCTGTGTATATTTACTAGCATTAGCATTTTAAAAGATGCAGTCATGGCCTCATGAAGGCCTAAATAGCAGAAATAAAAAGCAGCTCATGGCATTTCACATAGATGCTGTAAATAACTGGATGTCAGAACTGTACCAACGCAATTCCAGTCATTTGTTTACAGATCCACCAGAGAAGGAAATACTTCAGACAATGTGTATACAAACATTCCTGAGAATTACAGAACACGCCCAAAAGAGACACTCTGAGTCTATTCCAAAATAACCACACACCCCTGAAAAAAACCAAGCCATCAATAAAGCATTTATCATTAGTAACAACACACCTCAGAGAAGATGATCATGATGAAGGTACTTTAAATAACAAAGTTGATAAATGGTCTGGTATTCAGAGCCAGAAAAGCTAGCTGCTGTCTGGTTCCTACAGGAACTAAGCAGTAGTCACCATCAAGAAGCTGCTAATGTCAAAACAAAGAGGTGACATGATTACAGATAACAGACAGCTAACACGCCTCCAGGGGACTGCTACAATCAACCACAATGGATGTCAACAAGGTTCCAGTAAGAGTCATTGAAACAAACTACAAACCCTTAAGTACTAAAACGTTTCAGAGGCTTTCAGACAGCCAACACGGTTCCTGTACCTTAAAGGTCTGCAGCTTCAGGTGTAAATGACTGCTGCCACTTTAAGGTGCAGTAAGAAACTGGTTCTGCATCATTCTGAAGAGAACTTCACAGGCAGCCAGGACCCAAATCCCAGAAACAGCTCGGCTCCCTCAAGGCCTTTTTTACAAGACAGTTTCTTTAAAACAATGCTGCCTGTCAATCTCCAACAATGGGTTCTTCCATAATGAACCAAAAAATGTGCTGCTGCTAACTAGTGCTCATCTAAACCAAAATATAACAATAGCAGCTTGAACCATGCATATCTGAGCACAGCAGAGAGGTGACAAAAACCCAGAATAATTGAATGGAAATAATGCTAATTGCAATATGCTAGATGAGTTACTTATCTGAGTAAAAGCTGACAGTTATCAAAACAACAGCAAGTCTGTCTTAGTTAAAAGGACCTCTACCAATCTCCAGAGGAGAGGGTGATTTATGATTGAACTAATTATTAATGAAGAGATGGGTGGTGGTCTTCCAAGGCATGACCTTATGGAGTTACACCAGCATCTAGAGCCACATTTAGTGAGTGAAACCCACCAGTGCAGGGGTTCTGGCCACCAGGACAGTTCAGTGGGAAATCAGGAACACACACATTTAGTTTCATTTGGTGTTCTGCAGCATGATGAGTTGATATGAGTCTGGGGTACCAGACAGAGACAGAACCTAATCCAGGCTTTCTACTATGTGAAAGGTAAATAGATGGGTTTCTCAATCAATTAAAATGACACAAATTACACAATATTTGTATGATGAACTATGCTTCAGGTTTTCATTTATGTCTTTTAGTAAGTTAGGTCATTTATTTTTGTTCATTCATGTCAGAAATGTTGCTGGTGATGACACCTCAACTGTAAATAAATAGAAGCATAATCATTAAATACAACTGTTTCTAGCTGCCAGATTTATCTGAGGCAAATTATGGATAGGCTGGGATTGGCTAGTCAGCATCCATGTTTCATTAATCCTACCTGGACCTTGACGTATGAGGATTTCATACAAACAGCAGTGCACTGTGGAACACAGCTAGTATAAATACACTGCTCAAAAAAATAAAGGGAACCCTCAAATAACACATCCTAGATCTGAATGAATGAAATATTCTCATTGAATACTTTGTTCTGTACAAAGTTGAATGTGCTGACAACAAAATCACACAACAATCATCAATGGAAATCAAATTTATTAACCAATGGAGGCCTGGATTTGGAGTCACACACAAAATTAAAGTGGAAAAACACACTACAGGCTGTTCCAACTTTGATGTAATGTCCTTAAAACAAGTCAAAATGAGGCTCAGTATCGTGTGTGGCCTCCACGTGCCTGTATGACCTCCCTACAACACCTGGGCATGCTCCTGATGAGACGGAGGATGGTCTCCTGAGGGATCTCCTCCCAGACTTGGACTAAAGCATCCACCAACTCCTGGACAGTCTGTGGTGCAACGTGACGTTGGTGGATGGAGCGAGACATGATGTCCCAGATGTGCTCAATCGGATTCAGGTCTGGGGAACGGGCGGGCCAGTCCATAGCTTCAATGTCTTCATCTTGCAGGAACTGCTGACACACTTCAGCCACATGAGGTCTAGCATCGTCCTGCACTAGGAGGAACCCAGGGCCAACCGGACCAGCATATGGTCTCACAAGGGGTCTGAGGATCTCATCTCGGTACCTAATGGCAGTCAGGCTACCTCTGGCGAGCACAGAAATGTCACCCCACACCATTACTGTCCCACTGTCAAACCGGTCATGCTGAAGGATGTTGCAGGCAGCAGATCGCTCTCCACGGTGTCTCCAGACTCTGTCACATGTGCTCAGTGTGAACCTGCTTTCATTTGTGAAGAGCACAGGGCGCCAGTGGCGAATTTGCCAATCCTGGTGTTCTCTGGCAAATACCAAGCGTCCTGCACGGTGTTGGGCTGTGAGCACAACCCCCATTTGTGGACGTCGGGCCCTCATACCATCCTCATGGAGTCGGTTTCTAACCGTTTGTGCAGACACATGCACATTTGTGGCCTGCTGGAGGTCATTTTGCAGGGCTCTGGCAGTGCGCCTCCTGTTCCTCCTTGCACAAAGGCGGAGGTAGCGGTCCTGCTGCTGGGTTGTTGCCCTCCTACGGCCTCCTCCACGTCTCCTGGTGTACTGGCCTGTCTCCTGGTAGCGCCTCCGGGCTCTGGACACTACGCTGACAGACACAGCAAACCTTCTTGCCACAGCTCGCACTGATGTGCCATCATGGATGAGCTGCACTACCTGAGCCACTTGTGTGGGTTGTAGAGTCCGTCTCATGCTACCACGAGTGTGAAAGCACCACCAACATTCAAAAGTGACCAAAACATCAGCCAGAAAGCATAGGTACTGAGAAGTGGTCTGTGGTCCCCACCTGCAGAACCACTCCTTTATTGAGTGTGTCTTGCTAATCGCCAAATATTTCCCCCTGTTGTCTATTCCATTTGCACAACAGCATGTGAAACTGATTGTCAATCAGTGTTGCTTCCTAAGAGGACAGTTTGATTTCACAGAAGTTTGATTTACTTGGAGTTATATTGTGTTGAGAGTTCCCTTTATTTTTTTGAGCAGTGAATATATGCCTTCAGAAACTATGACTTTAGTTTGTGTTTTGGTATACATGGGTAGGTATTTATTTATTAATTACATTCTAATGGTAATACCTCACACACTCAGCCACACTTAGTTTTTAATTATTCAGAATAACAGTTTGTTTCTCTGAAATAATCTCAAACTACCCTTATGGTGTGAACTCACTCTTGCATGACTTGCGCTGCCTTAGCCCAGGCCTTCAGAGCATCCTGCACATTCCTGTGTCTGTAGTGGAAACCAGCCAGATACATGTAGGGGTAGATGTGCTCATTGTTGTAGAACTTCTGAGCAGAACCAACAGCCTGAAAGAGAAAAGGAACCAAACAAACACGGTACATCATTAGAATGGAAAAATGGGATAATGCTGGAATTTTAAATCCTAACAAATCTTCATTTAACAACTGATGGGTATTAGTTAGCTAGGTATGGAAAAAAAACTGTAATCTGATAATTTAGTATTGCGTTCTAACCACTGAAAGACAAATCAATAGAACAACAAACCCAACTTTCTATTAAGCAAGAGCAGGATTTTAGCCAACAGAAAAACAGAACTCCGCAGAATCCTGTAAAATCTGTAATGCCAGAATATTCCACATGCATTTCCAGGGATTTTTCACAACGCTCACCTATGTTCACCTATGTTATTTTGGCAATGGCTTACATTCCACCATCAGCTGTTGCCGACACTGCATGTGATGTCATCAGCTCAGTTGTTGCACAACAGTCTGCTTGGAAGACACAACACCAATGCATTTGTGGCTATATCTGGTATTGCCGCTTTCTGCTACACTGTTTCAACAGTTCATCAGGTGCTCTACCAGAGAAAACAAAACGTTGAATTTGTTTTATTCATGAAGGACTTGTACATCTCTAAAGCAAGGCCTTGTTCAAAAGCAACCCTTGTTCAAAAGCAACCTGTAATAAAGAAAACAATTAGAAGATGGTCACAGGAAGCTGAAGAAGCCCTGCGAGGTTGCTTCGAGGCTTCAGACTGATATGCACTGTGCCAGCCACAATGGAGAGGACATCAATGCCATGACTGAGTATGGGACCATCTATGTAAACTTCTGTGTAGATAACATCATCCCCACCAGATGATGTTATCTCACATACCGTGAGATGCTTTCCCAATAACAAACCCTGGATCACCAGTGACCTGAAGGACCTACTTAACAAGAGAAAACAGCCTTCAGAGAGGGAGACAGGGAATTATTGAGGAGTATACAGAAGCAACTAAGTCAAGATAAGAGACAGCAAGGAGGTGTACAAGACGAAGCTGGAGAGCAAGCTCCATCAAAACAATATCAGAGATGTGTGGTCAGGGATGAAGATCATCACAGGCTTCAAGCAGAAGAATGATCAGACCGATGGTGGTCTGGACAGAGCCAATGAACTGAACACATTCTTCAATAGGTTCAGTTCAGGAACAAGCTCAGCACCCTCCTCTCCTGCTCACAGCCAAACGGACATCCCACCCTCCTTTGACCCAAAGCTTCCCTGTCACACATCACAAATACCTTCCACCTCAGCCATGGACCCTTCCGTTTCAACATGTTTGTCTTCAACAAATCAGAAGATGCTGATGCTCCCTTTTCCTCCACCTTCCACCTGTGAGTCTCAAGAAGTCAGGTGAAGAAGCAGCTGGAGAGACTCAACTGGAATAAGGCTGCAGATCCAGATGATGTCAGCCCAGGCCTGTGCTGAGCAGCTCTGTGGGATCCTGCAGCACCTTTTCAATCTGCCATCATCGTTTGGGGTAGCACCTTCAGAGCTGCCAATCAAGAAGGCTGGCTCTGTTCTGGGGACTCCTCTAGAACCTCAAGGAATCATTGTGCCAGGAAGGATTCTTCATAAAACAAAGAATATTATGGAGCATCTTCTTCACAGGACTGTCATACAACAACAGAGTGTCTTCAGTCAGGCCTCTTCAGATCTGTTGTAAGACAGAGCGCTACAGGAAATCCTTCCTGCCCACAGCCATCAGCATCTACAACAGCTCATTAAAAAAACCTGCATAATATGAGCTACAACAACATTACATTTTCCTTTGGGATTAATAGTATTTTTAATATTTTTATTTAAAAGTATTTTTGAATTGAAATGAATGTAGGGACACTTCAGAATGTACCTTGAGATGAATTTGCAGGGGGCTCTCCTTATCTGGTATTGGATCTTGATCCTCAAGGTCAGCTAGAGTACCCATTGCCATAGGATATCTGCAGCCAGAAACAGGGAAGGAGTATAAGATCAACTAAACTGCAGGAACAGCAAGCGTGTTCTTCTTATGCTATTTCAGACTCACCTGTCCAGGTCACCTCGATCATACAGCAACCAAAGAAGTTTCTGTGTCATAAAATAAAAAAGAAAGGACAATGTAGTTTCTCTGATCAGAGTAGTTTCAAAGTTCCATTTAGTTCTACTGAGTTACAACACTCAATATAATACTGCTATGGATTAAAATAATACATGTTTTTTTTTTAGAAACCAAAGCAAAAAGGAGCTAAAAATTAAGACCCTTGGCAAAAATTTTAAATCAAAGTTATTAAGGGATGTTTGATTCTACTGTTTAATTTTGTTTTAGACAGAATGGCAAATGAGTCTCCAAAGGTTATGCATTTCAAGGCAAAGATTTTCAGACATTGTAAGCAAATGTTACAATAAATCTTAGTTCCATCATGGCCGACAAACCAAAACTAATACCGACAGAAAGTGTTTAAAGGAGCTTAAAGCCAGGGAAATGATCCCTCACTACTTCACACTTCTCTCTTTATTTTGTCGTTTTAACCTACCTTCGGACATGCTTATTGTTAAGACTTGGCAACAAAGGTTTTAAATACAGTTTCAGACACTTTTTTCAAATGATCTCAAAACTCCTCCAGTTTAGATTGAGCAGAGGGCAAGCAAGAAGCTCCTCGATTCACAGTTTGTGCAGAATGTTGTCCAGCTTCAGACATGCAAAGTTATTGACTTGTGTCTAATTACGCCACAGTCAGTGCTGCAAGCTAAAACGAGTCAAACTCTACCAACAGTCTATGGATTTAAAGGAAATACGAAGTGTTTCTGAGACTAACGACTGAGACTGGATCTTTCATCCGTCTGCCATGATCTAAAGAAACTTGTGCAGATTTGGTTTTTGGAGTTTTTTACTTTAACTACTTACTGTTCAGCCAGCTGTCCAGTTAAGTAGTTCACACTACATGATTTGTTGCAAAATTGTACAGACAATTTCCAATTGGGTACAGTCTGCACTAGTTGGAAACAACCGAACTTGGACCAGTTCTAGTGTGGTCCAGAGGCAAAAAAAGCAATGAAATCACCCTTTTACAAATCTAATCAAGGTTGCGCAAATCACAAACTGAGTTTAAAAGATTCTGTACAATAATGTAGTCCAGGTTTGAAGGGTTTGAAATTTTGTGGTTTTCAAAGTAGAGCAGATTAAAGATGCTCATGGTAGTAAACAACTGGAATCCATCCTTAGCATTTTCTTTGAAAATTTACCTTTTTGGTATCCAGGTATCCATTATATCCAAATATTGATTATTTTGAAAACCTCTAGTGGGCGCTGTGTTACAAAACTGACATTTAGTCATTGACAGTTTAAAAGTGGTGGTGCTCACCTGTTGTAGCTGCAGGAGCTCTGAGCTGTCAGTGTGCAAATCAAGAGAAGGGTTGATGGCACAGACCATGAAGGCCACCTCCATGTTTCTGTCACACTTCATGTAGGACCCCTTCAGGTACAGCCAGCTCTGACAGAAGCAGGGATAGTGCAGTGATGTGAACATAGAAGCACTGAACAAAGTTCATATGTTTCAGTTTCCCTGAGGAGTAAAGACTCAGTGAAATAAGCAAACTCATCTTAATAGAACTTGTGTTTATCCACTTATAACACTTCCATAAATGTTTTAAATAATATGTCTGAAAAAGTTTGCAAAGATCTATTTGAAGTTAAAATGTATGTAGAGGTAGTCAGCCATGGTCTAAGGGGAGCATAAAGAGCTGTCTGAAAATTTGATTCAAATCAGTTTTACATGTATTCTTCAACCTTCTAAACAAGCAGGCAATAAACTTTTCACAGTCTAATCAGAACTTGTGTACAAAAGCAGATGCTTCTAGAGGTGATGCATATCTGCATCATTATATCTTCTATATTTAAAACATTGTGTCGGTCTTTCTAACCCCACTGACTTAGAGTTGGGACTAACCTTCTCATTGACTCCAGCTGCGACTGTCTGCCCTCGGCGGTCTTCGTTGCCCTTCCCATGCCAGGTGACCTCTGCCGTCTCCTCACCATTTTTCCCAAATATGACCCAGGCATGGTCCTCTGACAGCGCCAGGTGGACGTCCTTCAGGCCCAGCACCTGACAGGCCGCCACCACAGCGAAAGCCACTCCTGAGCTGTCCAGTTTGGTACCTGGGTCAAATAAATAATAATGATTTTGATCAATTAAATCACAACAAATGCAATGTGAATTTGTGATATAAAAGGTAAACAGAGTTCGAAATTGAATAAATGAAGAGGAACAAATGTCCGTCGCAGAATCAAATGTGGCATGCGGATTAAATTTCATTTTTCCAGCCAATCTATTTTTGTACCCATCAATATTGTGTAGCCACATACGTGTGTTAGCATCAATAGAATAAACTTGAAGGCTAATTTATTTCAGTAATTCAATTCAAAAGTGAAAGTGAAATACACAGTGACATACTAAAGGCATTTATTTTAGTTGATGAGTATTGTAGCATGTCTCTGATAAAAACCCAAAATTCAGGTGCTTAGAAAAGTTGAAATTTATGAAAATAAAAAAAGACTTTTGATAGAAAATGTTCTTTCTTACACATTACATTATGCATCATCGTGAAATGATTGAAACTTGAGCTAGTGAGGATCTGCAGCGAAAAATAACAGATACCCAATAACAACTGAGTGCAGACATTACTGAGAAGCCTTGATACTAATTGCAGCCTAAAGAGCTTCAACGTGTTGAAGGTGTGTTTTTTTAATTTTGCATCAATTTGCTAAATTTACAGCCAAACATGTTTTCAATTCAATTCAAAAGTTGAAACAACAGCAAATAACACACAATTGGAGAGCAGTAGGAGAATGAGTGAGGTGAAAGTGATCATCATGTCCTCCAGCACTCAAATCAATGCCGCATTGTGTGGAATGAATCAATAATCTGGTAACCTCTGTAAATCACTTTGTGTTACACCTGAATATGAGAAAAGTGCTCTAAAAATGAGGTTTGGTTGATTTAACATGGGTTTCCCTTTCTATATTAAATTAGAGAAATAAATGGCTTTTTTCACACCAGAATACATTCCCAAAGAGATTCCTCTTTGGATTTAACTTTAAAGTTTTTACCTGTGATGAGGCTGAACAGGGATTGGATGTGAGCCCGGTCCTTGAAATAAGATCGACTGAGACTGTTCCAGATAACATCAGACACTTTCTTCACCAGCTCTCTGCTGGACCCAGCAGGAGTTCTACGAAACTGGGAAAGGTCCACCGCCCCGCGGATCTGAGCTGTAAAGCGTTCGTACAGTGCAGAAATCATTCCCAGCTCCACGGTGGGGAAGCAAGATGTGGGACAGTCCGGCTCCAACGGCTCAAACCGGACCCCTGGAACATTTATGGGTATGACCCTGTTCACAGCCAGAAAGTGCTCAACAAAACCCAGTACCAGTGAGAGAAGAGCTAGGTCTGGCTCGGACCTGCGGAGCTCAGCATCGAACAGCTGAACCACCCCGTCTATACCCCTGAGAGGAAAGTACTTCTTCTGTGCTGAGTTCAGACCCATGGCGATATCTGCTTCCAGTCAAAACTCAAATCAATGTCTTCTCTTTTGCTGTATGAATATTAGAAAGAAGTCAGGTCAATCCACATCATCATCTCACAGCGACCCTGCAGAAGAAAAACAAGGTAAAAGACTGAACATTTTTACACAGAAAATAGAACTAAACCATGTTGTTTTTCAAATGCTTACTGTCTCTGCTGCATAAAAGACCTTTAGCTCATACTGAAGATGGAACGTTTGCTCATAACTATAAGCTTTTATTTTAAATAGCAACTATAATGAAAAAATCATCATCAGTGTTTATGAACATAAATGTGGGTACGCAGTCATTTCTAAAGCCCCTTTCAGATCATACTTTCATTCCATGATCTACACGTGTCTATCACACCTCGTGCTAACTATAAGCTACTAACACACCACTACAGTATTTCACCATTCTTCTCAGGAAATATATTTATACTATTTCTGCTGACATGAAATTCACAGCAGATGTCGGTAGCAGCCCAAGTAAACCACACATGCAAAGAAAGCAAAGCAAATTACTCCATAAATAAAGTTATATGGTCTAATAAAGTGGAATGGTACAGGAAATAAGTATTGGAGAAAATGATGTGCAAAAGCCAAGAAACCTGCTGAAATCTATCATCATCATCATCATCAACTACTAAAATAGATCAGTATTTAGCCTCATTCTGTTGCTATGTGCAAATCACTAACAGTTGATTTTAATATCAACTGGTGGCCTATAAAAAAGTGTCTCATTACACAGAGAGGTACAATCAGCAGAGGCAAAAACACCTTCAGAAACACCTTACTGTCTGAAAACAGTCATTTGAAAGGTTTCAGCTGCACTCCAAAACTGCTGAATGTGAGCACTGTTGGAGCCAGGGGCCCCTAGTATGATCTCTGAAAGAGGAGTCAAATGAATAATCAAAAGAGCTGTCCAAGAACCAAACAGCCCTCAGAAAGATTTTCAGAAAGACCTGGAAATAGAAGCTACAGTTTGAAGAAATTTGTTCCACAAAGCCAAAGAAACTCTTAACTGGTCCCAGTCAATCATCTGACTCGGATCCAATTGAAAATCTATGAAAAGAACTGAAGATCAAATATGCAATCGAATAGAATCTGCAAAATTCAGAACTGTGATAAGATGGATAGGTAAGGCATGGG
The DNA here is from genome assembly GCA_036173005.1 of Crenichthys baileyi. Lineage (NCBI taxonomy): Eukaryota > Metazoa > Chordata > Actinopteri > Cyprinodontiformes > Goodeidae > Crenichthys > Crenichthys baileyi. The sequence goes on along the minus strand of JAHHUM010000305.1, from coordinate 1,038,406 downwards.
GAAATGGAAGGAGAACAAATATATTTTTTTCAAATATTTTATATTATTTTTCCATTATCTAAAATTAAATTCCACAGTCTTCTGCGTAGGAACCCTAAACAGGACATGCCCTGTATTTAAAAACTTACAGACACAATGAATACTTCAGCTAGCTTAGTCTCCAAACAGGAAAAAACTATTTTAAACAGTAAAGCAGTTGGGAATCCAACAAAAAAATAAAGGAAATTACAAGATCATTCGGATTTATGCATCAAAGCATACTCGGTTTTTAAAGAAAAGTGTATGACAGCACATGTATTTTTAACCCAAAAATAGAGAGAGTTCTGATGCAAGTTTTGATGCATTCATTCATTACCGTACTCCTCTCTGGGCGACAGATTGCTGCATCTCTATCCTAAAAGACTGAATAGAAATAAGCAGGAAGTCAAAACTGGTTTTGGTCAGAGATTTGGGTCTTAACTCAGGTTTGCATGTAAAAAAAAAATGATTTTTTAACTAATCTGACTTCATTGTTAATGGTTGCTTATTAGGATGTTAATATGCATATAAAGAAAATAATGTTATGTAACTTTTTAGAGAAAGACCAATAGTCTTTATCCAGTCGCAGTGCTGGAATGGAAACACCTTGTTGAAAAATATACTGGCCTCTTTTTAAATACTACAGAACAAGGCTACCACCACCATACAACAAAATGAGATGATTTGGTATGGATCATAGCCCAATAAAACCTAGGTTGTATGAATGCTGCTGGATGTAGATGTAACAGTGTAGTGGTGGGCGGGGCACCCCCACCACTACACTCAACCATTCAGCGCCAAATCAAAACATATTTAGTTTAGTGGTGACAAATTCATCTACCACAGCCTATCCGGGTTACAAAGGGTGCATGGAAACATTCAGCACAGACTAAATTAATTAAATGGCTAAATGTGTTTACCAGACCACTGGCCGACTGACGCTGGCTAACTAGCTAACTTTACTGGCTAGTCATTGATCACCGTTAAGCTTTGTTTTTCTTTCTTTTTTTATTTAAACTTTCTTCTTTCAGTAAGTAGGTTAAGTACAAAAACAGTCCGAAGCAGGAAGTGAATATTTATTTTTTAAAAGTCTGATAGCAGCTGGACAAACAGTGGCTACACGGCTCAAAACCTGCTAACAAGCTACCAGGCTGCTAGTTAGCTAAACTAATCTTATGGATCACTCGCATTCTCCTCACCATTTACTAAAATACATCATCGCACTGTGCCGCTTTATTGATTTACACTGAGTTATTATCAGCTGCCAGTATTACCTCTGTTTTAAGACATTACTTACCCATATTCTCACAGAGGAAGCCACATGTTTTTGTTTGTGTCCCTCTTCTTTTACCGCGCACTTCAGTCTGCCCGAAAATGACTCGGAGTGCGTAGGACTCATGACGTTGGCGAATCTTAGCAGATCTCATTACAACACGGAGCTCGCGATGACAAGTAACTGCACCGCGACACGGCCCATCCCAGTGTTTGTAAATCTTAGGCCGGGGTCTCCATGCCTGTGATGGGAAATGTAGTTTTTTAAAAACAGATAATAAGAACACTCAGTTGGGGGCAGCATGGGGCTAGTATGACATAAATTGCTCCAAAATAGAACAAAGGTAAGCATTACATAATGGGTAACAGACTTACATTGAAACATACGCACTTTAGTATATAATTCACATTACCATGGCTGTTAAAGATCATCTTTTCCCATTCAAATAAAATATATTCGTAAAGCCTAATATAAGCAGCTAAAATGCTTTTTATGTACTGATATCAAAAGGCAATAATTTGATATTAAGTTGAAATGTGTAGTGTAGTCTGTCTGAAATACAAAAGCCGATTTTATTCAGAGCAGGTTGTTCTTTATAAATCCCGTTATTATGCATTTCTTTTATGTGACTATCTTGTTCAGGAATATTCTCTCTGCTGCCTTTCAGTGGTGTCGAACATTTCAGCCTTAAAGAAATCGATACATCTAAAGAGTTTCTAGATTGCATCTTAAACCTGATTAACTGTAAGCACAAACGTTACGGGTCACAGTAATTATTGCCATCTTAAGCGTTACGTCTGTCAGTGTTCCAACATAGAACCCGCTGTGCTAAAATCCACACATGGGACGGTGGAGTTTAATGGGAGACCATGAATGCATCTCAACCGACATGTTTTTTACCCCTCCTCCATAATCTGCCTCTGCCTTGTTCCCGTCTTGCTCTCCGCTTTTTCCTCAGACGTTGTGGTGAGGTGCGGAGCCGAGACCCGCTCTTGGGGAGAAGTCACACATACATTAAAAAGGACACGAAGCGTCACATTTTAGTTTAGGCGACAGACGTTTCTTTGCCACAGTTCTGCGTGTTTGTTGAGCTTCAGTAAAATGGATACTCAGTCCTCCCAGATATCATCGTCGCAAGGTTTTGCCGATGGACAGAATTCTGCTGCCAAAGAGTCAAAGATGTCCGGTAAGACCTGACTTCCAATTCATGTTAGCTTGCTGCATTGTAATCTTGACGTAAGATTAACTATTTAAATTCAGCTCAACTGAAAATGTTTCTTGGCATGCATGTGTTTGACTTTCTTGAATAACATAAAAATCAGCGTTGACTCTTCAACATAAAAAGCATCTTTTTTTGTCTTCGTGTTTATTTTAGCTGCCGTTCAGTACAGTGAGGAACACCTGTGATTGTTAACATATCTGCTCACCCGACTCGTGTTGTGTATGATTCCGACCCCGAAGTTAGCATCCGATTCGTAGCTTCAAGAACTGCCCAACAGATTTTTAAATTTTGCTATCAAACCATATTGAGTCCGTTATTTTTTGACGCTACAATACAAGCAAATGAAGAAATTCTTTACGGGCTAATGCAGTGCCGCTAATTCCCCAACCCGTCCAAGTTTAATTAGGAACAACTTTAAGAACCAAATAGTAACTTTCAAATTTTACGGTCTGTGCTTTTAGATGATTTCGGATTAGGGTACTATAATTAATTTCAGGTGTGCTTCGTTTAGATTTTAAACTGAAGCTGCTTCTGATTCTCTAAAAGCAGTGGAATAGCCCTTTACTTGTATCAAATGAGAATCTGCGAATCGGATGCCATCTTCAGTATAGACTGTAGCTTTGGCCTTCAAACTTACGCCCCGTCGTCGTTTTTACAGGGAAACCCCTCACCCAGTTCTCTCTTTTATGTCGCACTTTAAAAAGCCTGTATGGCGGAAATTGGAGTTAACCATTTCATATGAGTTTATATTCTATCTCCACATTGGAGGCTTGTATTACGACACCCTGGCTGTGGCTTGGCAGAGCCTGCTGATCCCAGACCCTAAGGAGGCTGGCGTCAGACACAAAAGGAGAGATTTGAGGAAAATAAACGACGCTTGGTTTATTTGACAGTAGCCGATATGGAATATGTATTCCAATACGCGGGATTACACGTTTGCGTCATATTTCGCTGTGCAGTTTGTTGGTGGATGGGTTAATAAATATAACTTTACAGTTTGTACAATAAGGTTTGTCGCGCTGCTCTGCACTGCAGATGTATTGTTACTGAGCCACTGCCTGTGAAGGGAGGACCCCCTTAAAGGCGCATTGTCGGTTCTCCTGTTTGCGTTCTGCTACTCAGAGGAGTAAATATTTTTACCTTCTTCATTTCCAGTTGTAAGGTATGAGCTATGTTCAGGTCACACCGCCTAGAGGAGTCCGTTCAAAACGGAGGATCTGTTTTCTCTGGCACGGATTGACAGCTCATTGTGTACGTGGGAGTGGCTGCTTCGCCATCACTGTTTTATGCATTTGCTGAGATTTCTGATTTAAACTGCACACCTCAGGCCCAGCTGTGAGGTTTTTAAAAGTGTTAATCAAGCGGTCTGTCCATTTAAGAGTTTCAGCAAAAAACTATTTGGCTGGCAGAAAGATAAGGCAGGGTCTGGCATATGATGACTTGCTTCTTCTCAGTTTGGTCTTTTAAGTGTAAGGAAGATCAAACCCTCAGGGATGCAACTGCTTGAAATCAAGGAGACGCAAATGTACTCGTACTCTTCGCCTTCCGCTTCATCCAGGACCGGAACGTGGGGACAGCAGACTCAGTAGAGACACCCACAGTTCCCTCTCCCCAGACACCTCTTCCAGCTCCTCCAAGGGGAGCCAAAGGCGTTCCCAGGCCAGCCGAGAGACATAGTCCCTCCAGCGTGTCCTGGGCCGTCCCACTGGGCCTCCTCCCAGTGGGACGTCCAGGAGGCATCTGGTATAGATGCCCGAGCCACCTCAACTGGCTCCTCTCGATGTGGAGGAGCCAGTTCAGTTGAGGTGGCTCCTCCACATCGCTAGACCGAGATGCAAATGTAACCACACTAATTGTCAACAGCATCGATTTAGGTGTACAAATTGTGATACGAAGTATGCAAAAAAGAAACAAAACAACACAAAGTTTTATGATCATTTTAGAAAACAGGCAGCTAATAATTTAGCTTCAAAACGTTTGCATTGGGGATACAATGGTTCAGGCAGCCTTAATGTAGGTTGTTGTCAGGCAGACCCAACCAATTTTAACAGTAGATCGGGTCCTAAGCAAATTATATTCTCAATTAGCATGGCTAGATCTACTGAAACAGGCATGTCTGTGTGTATTCCCCAGAACATGCAGATCATTGCCTTTACCTCTGAGACTTCCAAAAGACTAATAGCTTTTCCAAATTTGGCATGTTCCATGATGGATTGAATGAATAAAAGGAGAACACTGATAACCTTTTGTTGTATTTTGCTTCACCTTCCTGTTATCTGATGAATCTCTCTTCAGCTCTTGTGCGCTTGTTCACTGTAGACATACAGGTTCCTGTATAATAATTTCCTACTCCTTCTGTGCTTCTTCTGTCTTCGTTTTAAATACATTACTGATTCTGAAAATAGGTAACTTTGAGTCTTCTTCATAAGGAGTGTATTTCAATGTGTTCACTGATCAGGAAAAAAAACCTGACTTTTGAGTTTCAAATTGGCTGGTGACTGGTCAGGGCTGATCACGTTTAAAAAATGGAGTCTGGTCAACAACCAATATGTCAGTGCAGTCCAATATTTTCTGTAACAGAATAGACTAAATGTAATAAATAGAATGACCAGCAGGAAGGGTCTTCAGCGTTGGCGAAACTACACAACAGGACATATCATTGATTTTTATTCAACTTAGAATGAATTAGACATTCTGTTTTATGTAGGCAGGTTCATACTGACATTTGTGAATGGAATATACATTAACATAAATCACAGAGCTGCCCGTGATAGTTGGTGCCTGTCTTCATTAAACATTGAAGAAGAGGTGGGGTAAACCCTGGACCGAACGCCAGTCTATCACAGTTTAACACAAAGACACGCGTCACAACCCAGCATGCATAAACTCATATCTAAGGGCAATTTAGAGAGACCAGTTAGGCCAACATGCATATTTCTGGACTGTATAAGGAAGCTGGAGTACCCGGAGAGAATCCCCACATGCACGGGGAGAACATGCAAACTCTAAGCAAAATGGCTCTGGTTGGGAATTAAAGCAGGACCTTCTTACTGCAAGGCAACAGTGTGAACAACTGGGCCACTGTGCAGCCCAAAAAACATTGCACTTACATGTGATTCAAATGGCATGTAGCAATGGTCAATGTAGTCTGCAGTTCACCAAAATATAGTGAAATTGCACTTTTTGTCCCAATTGTCAGAACAGACTATTGATTTGAACGTACCTTCCAGTTCCTTGGTTTTATAGAAAGTAACATGTTTATGTTCCTTTGTCTTAGTTTTGTTTTCATATTGCTCTGAACTGTTACAGAAACTGTATGTACAGTCTATTACAGAGTCCCCCCCTCAATGTTGGGGATGTTTCAGTTTTTTTCTACGGATGCGCAGTATGCTGCCATTAACATCGGTATCTGCCGATGTTGGTCACTAACATATCGGTCCCATTAGTGATACCGGGCTGATATTAACACCTGCTATTTATTTCCATGTTTTGCCGTTTGTGTGTGTGTTTCTGGAGGAACTGTAACAGTTATAGTGCTGCACCGCAGGATTGGGAGATGTTTTTCCTGAAGCAGAGCGGCAATGTCACTGGTGTGTTTTTTTTTTTTTTTTTTAACCAAGGTGTCAAAGGATAGGAAAATAAGCCATAACAGAAATGTTGATATTAGCCTACATTTTCATGCATAACCTCTATAAATTCTAACTTGTAACAGTTCATTACAGAACATTTTCAGTCTTCAATGAATTCTGCGTTTTTATTCTCGCTTGTGCTAGATGCAAAGTTGTGGCTTTGCTTTTTCCTCCTGTGCCCCATCTACCTGCTCTGTGGAGTGATGGATCTGAGGTTAAATGGAAATGTCCATACCTGAAGACCTATTTGTTTTTGCTTTTCTTTAAAACCTGCCCCTTCAGTTACTGCACCATATTTTACTGTAAAACAGCCCATATTTGTGTTTATGTAAGGGAAGCCCTGAGCGTTACAACCACTATAACTCATGTTATTTGTATGAACCTTTTGTTTTATAACAGTCCTAATTTCTTTCCCTCGGTGAGTTGCTGTTGTTCCGCTTTGCTTCCACTTTCCTTATAATACCACTAATAGTTGACTTTGGAATATTTCTGTCATGACAGATCCATAATAGAAATAATTGAGCTCACAAGAGCGACCTGTTCTTTCACAGATGCTTGTAGCAGCAGTCTGTATGACTAGGTGCTGGATTGTTATACACCCATAGCTATGGAAGTGATGGAAACACCTGAATTCAATGATGTGGATGTGTGACCTAATACTTTTGGCATGAGGTTTTTGGGGACAAATGACACTCAAATCAAAGCAACACGATGCACATGGAAAAATTCAATTAGGCCTACTCATTAATGGCTTAATTGAGAGTAAAGTATTGAATTATACAATCAGTAATGTTACAAGAACATCTAAAAAAAAAAGTAATATGGTGAAAAATATTTGTTGTCATGCATTCCAAGCATGCAAGTCTTTTTTTTCAGTTTTTGATGATTCTAGCTTACAGATAATGAAATCCCAAAATTCAGTATCTCAGAAAATTAGAATATTACATAACACACAAGAAAATTCATTTTTAATGTATAGATGTTATGTAATGGCCATATTATGACCTGCACAGTGATGGGGAAGACCGCTGACTGGTCATTGACACCCTTCACAAGTAGGTTAAGCCATAAATCGTCATTGTTAAAGAAGCTGGTTGTGAGCTGTAACCAAGCATATTTGGTGAAAGTTGAGTGAAAGGAAAAGTGATGGAAAGAGGGAACCCAGCAACAGGGATAGCTTAAGGCCGCATTCACACTGCTGATCTGGTCCAGGGATCGGTAAAAATGAGAACGAAAATTCACACCTTCAGTTTTCCGGTTTGCTTTCACACAGAGATTTTTTTGTGGTAAGCTGGCCCGGCACGCATTCACACTGCAAGCAAACCACTCAAGGGTCCGGATAAACCGTTACGAGACCAGTAGTTGTAATTGTGCCAGGGTACGGTTCTCTGGTCCTTTTCAGGGTCCAGGACGGGTTCACATCGGCGTGATCCACTCCAGTTTTGTGTTAAAGCACTGTCAACCTTAAGGGGAAAATCCATTCAGGAAGTTGCTGGAGCTTTACAAGGAGTGGACTGAGGCTGTAATCGGTGCATTGGGCCACAATGCACAGATGAATCCAGCAGGACCTGTTACAAGCCCACACTGCCAAAGGTACCAAAAGCTGGTCCAATAACCTAGGTCATGCTGTGCTTGATTGGCCAGCAAGCTGGCCTGACCTGAACCCCATAGAGAACCTATGGGGTTCTGTCAAGAGGACGAAGAGGGACACCACCTGTGGGCTTCTATTAAAGCAACCCGGACTTCCTCAACAGAACCATCGGCTGATCACCTTGGCAACAGTGCTACTAACTGCGCCACCGTGCAGCCCTTCTTATGTAATATTCAAATTTGCTGAGACACTGAATTTTGGGTTTTCATTATCTACAAGCCATAATCATTACAATTAAAAGAAAAAAGGCTGGAAATAAATCGCTCTGTGTAATGAATCTATTTATGACTTAGTTTCTGAAATGAGTGACAAAAACTATTGAACTTTTTCACGATATTCACATTTTTGTGATGTAACTGTTTATGGATTAATTGGAATGTATGAACCCGACACAAAATCTGTATGATTCCATTGAATTGACTTTGTAAAGTGTCTTGAGACAATGTGTGTTATGAATTGGTGCTATATAAATAAACGGAATTAAATTGGACTTAATATGCACATTTTTTCAACACTGATCTGTCTAGAAGCCTTGAAGCGGTGGGAATTAGTTTATTAGTTGTTCTACATCGTTTGTATTACTTTACAGCCCTTTGCTGTGGTGTGTTATGTATGACTTGGACCTTACCAGATAAGCGTCTTTTATACGAGTCTCCAGCTGATCTAGTTTTTGACATGCACCGATGAGTGAGGCGGTCATCAAGGAAGTGGCACACTTCCTATTGAGGACCTGATTTCTCAAACTATATTACATCATATGGGCTGTTTGTTGCTGTATTATGTTGGATACCATTTATCTTAGAGCTCCTTTGAAACAAATTCTTGTATTACTGAAACTCTCAGATGCCATGTAGAGATCTGTAGTTCAGATAGCACCAAAATTCAGTGATGGAAGTTTTTGAGCTATGTCTCTCAGTTCTGTCGTCCTCCACAAAGTTTCCCATGTACTCATCCTTGTTAATTTAATTTTATAACTAACAATCATGCTGGTTAATGAACCAGCACTTCCATGTCTTTATGTGTTGCTGAGCTGACCCTCCTCTCTCCAGTCCATGCTGGTTCACATCATGTCACTGAGGTTACGAAGGCAATCGAATAGCCCTCAGGGATGGACTGTAGAGCATAGAAGCAGGGTAGGAAAAACAGGGATGTCAGGACAATCCTTTTTATTCATATCGTAGGCTGTGGATGCCAAAGCCCCAGTAACAAAGCTGGCTGCTAAATGCTAGTTTTCCATAACTGACTTACCATAGAACTGTGCTGTTTGTAAAGCACCAGCAGCAGATCCCTATTCGATGAATGGTCATAATCAAAGGGGTGAAGCTAGTAGAAAACAGACATGTGGTCGATATCATGAGTAATTCCTGATGCTGTGTAAGACTCTCTCAGTTCCTCATAACATTTAGTTGGACTTAGTTGATCACATTCCAGCAATGATCTAAAATGTTGCTTTATTTAGCTCTTGGTTAAATTAGCTCATTTAAAGACAATCAGTGTTTCTTTATTTTTCTTCATCTCACAAACAATAATTGCAGGTATTTTGAAGGCATGCAGACCAAACTTTGTAATAAAACTATATCTTCAATGAGCTTTTTATTAATTTGCTTAATAAATGTACCACAAAGACAGCTTGTCAGGAAAGAAATGAGTGAACTGAATTAAAGGTGCACTCAGATTTTGATCTGGCATTACAGATGCTACCTTTACAGAAGCTGTCCTGTGCTGAATGGTCATCATTTATATTGGCAACATCACATGGTGTATGTGTGTGAAATATATCTCCATTTTAAAGCAAAGACGGTATTGGATTAGTGCATTTAACATCACTACATGTAAATCTAGGTTTCTGTGTGTATTCCCTGTAGACTATCAACCTTAACAGAGATGTCCAAAAGGCTGGAACCTTCCTGTTCCTTGATGTGTTGAAAACCCAAATAATGAAACATTGTTGTAACTGTTAGCCTTCTAGTTATTTACTGAGACTCACTCTCAGTGGAAAATAGTTTTCTTTTCTTTTAGCTTCTTACACCATTTATACTTGAGTTCCAGCTCAGTGTTCTTCCCTAGACAACAAACTAAACACTGGAGAGTGTTATTAGAGTAACCAGCCACCTACTGACAGTGCTTTTTCTGATTCTTTTAAGTTTCTGACCCGCTTGATCACGGCCACATTGGCAGTTACTGATCATCCATTTTCATTTATTTATTTATTTATTTTTGGTGTAACCTTAAACTGAGTATGATCTATTTTTTTTACAAGAGAAATCAACCAACACAGCACTTGTTGGAAGACTTGTAACACTGGGAGTTATACCAATATAAAAACTTATTCTGAATGAATAGAAAAGGTTTGCTGAATACCTTGAAGGCAAGTCATCCATGAAAATAGAAACTGTTGGCTTAGAACTTGCATAATGTCAATGTTCTCAGACAAATCCACAACTTAACGCTGTAGGAGTACCAAGAAAATGCCAGAGATAAAATACTTAACAGTTCACTCTACAGCTGTCTGACATTTTCAGGTTTTAGTTAAATAGTATGATGTCTTTTACTGTCCAACATGTTTTATACCCATCAGAATTTGAAGCTCCGCATGGAACACAATTGTAAACTGTGAACACACCTGGCCCAAGAACTGGTTTAAGCACCCTTTGTTTGCTCTGCCTCTACCAGTTTGCTTCACACATCTAGATAAGGTTGAGACTCTGGATTGTGGTGAAAAAGTGAAGGAGTGGTGTGCTGAATTTGATTGAAGGAATCTTGTTGCACCACGCTTAACCTGCCCAGCCTGTGCTAACTCCAGTTGAGCTGAGCCCATGGACAACACCACACCCTGTCTTTGGGAAGGATAGATTCCCACAGTTGAAGAGAGATCCGTTCAAACCTTCAGACAAAGTAGAATTATTATAACAGGAGGTGTGTTCAGAACATACTGTGTTCATAAACGTCTTCCTGATTATGTTGGATGATGATTCTTAATTCTGCATGGGCCAGTGCATTTTTACATGACAGTCCAGGGAAAACGGTTTCTTTATTGAACAGTTTTGTACAAGAAAGTATTATGTTAAAATGGGAAGTGCTGAAATATAATCCTGAATCAGGAGCTGCCGCAGTGATGACTACTTGTTTTTTCTACTGTATCTATATAATGTCTTGTATTGTTGGATGGAAGTGTCCAATCAGCTGAAAAACAAGTTTAAATGTGGAGACTGAGATATTTTTCATGATCTCAGACAATATTCATTTGCTATTGTAAAGGTTTAGTGAAGGTGGTCCCGTCCCCCTCCCCAACATAGTTCATCTGTCACTCTGCATCTCCTTTTTTACAACCTTGGGACTAATGCATTGTAAACGTTTTCCGTGTGTTTGTTTGATGAAAAACCTGCTATGTTTTTATTTTCTTTCATTTGGATTTATTTTCAGCTAAGACATGTAAAGATTTCCGAATTTTGCAAACATTTTACAGGAAAGTCCACTTGTCTGTTGTAACAAAGAGAGAAGAGCTTCAGCGAGAGACAGCTGCTGCTTGCAGGGTTGTCTCAGATTAGGGAACACTTCATTTCTCTGTACTTCTAAAGGTGAAGCAGCTTAAAGCTTCAGTGCTCAGTAAGGTGCCATAAAACATCTGGTAGCCTATTTGTTGTGAACACATTTTTGCCTATCACAGCAGCATCTGATTCATAACTGCTAGTTGGTTTTGTCCATTTCCTATTTAAACTGGACTGGTTTTGTGTCTGAAATCTAGGTGCATGGATTATTTTTGATTTACAGGTCTAGATAAGAAACGAATGCATGGAGCCTTTCTGTTAACATTGCTGTTTTTCACTCTTAGATTTAAGTTCTAATATAGAATTTAAAGTTGTTAACATTGAATAAGTGAACCTTTATCCTCCTTGATTTGAATGTCTATCTGAATGGGTTTCAGTAGGTCTCAGAAGTTTTTCTTTCTTCTAGTATGATCATTCTTCTGTCCTTTTTTTCCCATCTTTTCAGATTCCTTTCTTTCCTCTTCGCCTGTATCTCTCATTCAGTCTCCTCAAGGCAAGTGTATGGATTCTTTAATGCTGCTCACCTGGCTCTATTCCTCGATATTGTTTTCCTTTGCTGGCCTGTTGCTTTACTGCTCTTCATCCCTCTTTCTAGTGCCCCTCTCCTGCTCGCAAGGTTCTGTATAAAAATGCCACAAAGCAGTTTGGTAAAAATAGCAGCTCCCACCCTGGTCACAGCTGCTTCCTTACCTCAACTAGTCCTCACCCACCCCTCTTTCTTACAAACATGGTTTTCCATGTCTATTTCCAGCACTGCTAACTCTTAACTGTAATTGGTCAGATAAAATTGTTTCCCCAACATTCAGGGACTTGTAGCATTAGTATTTTCTGAACGTCTCACCTCTGTTGCAACCAGATATGCAACCTTACCAGCTAATGCCCATAGCAGCCAGCTTGACCTTTTGACAGGTTTCATTGGTAATTTATTTTTAGGCTTACAAGATGTGCGTCTATGATTGGCTGTGTTCTGAGCAGCAGTAGCTCAATCAAAAAGCCTTTAAAGATTCCTGTTTCTGTTATACTAGTTAAATGATGGGGCTTATCAAACAAATTTCTTCATATTACCAGCTGTTATTACCTTCAGTTAGAACCAGTCTCTGTCCAACTGATGACTCTCTGCATCTACTTTTGCTCACCCACCTCCAGTCTTTAGACCCTGGGCATTACACCTGGAAAACTTGGCTTCTTGTGATGCCAGGAGCCTAATCTGTTGCAGTTTACCAGCTGCTAGCAGGCATTATTTAGGTCAGCATCACTGACTGCAAGTTCAGGATAATCCCAAGATTGCCACCTTATTTTAAGAAAGCAGAGAAGTTCAAGTTCACATTGTGCGCAGAAGCCTAAAAGTAGATCAGGTTTGTGTCCCGGGAGGTTGCACTTTCCTTCGAGCTGCCCTAGTATCTGAACACCCCTCCCCCACAATCAGCTATGTCTCCAGAGGATGAGTGGCACTGGAGATATCATCCACCACCTAGTGGTCGGGGCCTTCCATTGCCTGTTGCTCCTCACTCATGTTCCATCCTTGTAGTTGCTTATGGCTCAGTAGGGTTTGTGCATGTCTTAAACCATAAAGCATTCAAAGTAGGTTTTCTTTGAGTAGTTTTGCTTTTTTTACAGCCTCTTTTTGACCTGTGGATTGTTGCCATACTAGAGCTGCCATGCTTTCCAAGCCAAATTAAATTAAAACCTTGTATAACATCACAGAAAGGCATCATCTTCCCTGTTGAACTGATTCTACAAAACAAGAGGTATTTCAGGAAAACATTTGATGCTTCACAATAACAATGTCAACCAGTCAAATAGCCTTAACTATACAGGTCCATTTAAAATCAAACAACCTCATTTGATACAAATAGTTCCTTGTCCTGCCATGGATAAGGTAACGTCAAACCAAGTAGATGGGACAATTTACAGTTAGTCAGCTTCAGCAGGTCCTCTCAGAGATGTAGCAACAAGGTGTAGGAACAGTTCAGGTATGTAGAGAGACTGTTTGGCCAGGATCACTAGTAAAAATGAATATTTGTCAGACATATGTTTTAACTCAGCTTAAAAATAAATCCAATCTTTCTTTGGTTCAATATTACTCGATTATTTAAAAAAAAATCGTCAGCTAATTTAGTAATTGAATAATCGTTAACTGGAGAATACAGACTCTAAAACATGCCATTTGCTGAAAGAACGACCCACCGAGAGCAGTAATTAGGCCAAAACTGAACAGAAAATTACATAAAATCTCCATTTTGCATTTAATATAAAAAACCTTCTTTGTCTGTAAATCTGCTCTATCCAGAAGTCCTCAAGGGGCATAGCTTTAGCTTCACCTGGTTCAAAATCTGTAAAAAACAAAAAAAAAATCCTATTGAGCACTTTTTGCTGTCTGATCGAAAAAATAGTCGACAGATGAATCGATTAACAAAATAATTTAAATAATAAATAATATAAAATAATTAAAAAATTTTTTTTTAATAAAGTTTCTCATAGTCAAACGCTTGACATGATGTGCTGCATCATTGGATCAGGGTTTGTGACCTGCCCAAAAGGTCTTTCACCCTGAAAAATATGATGAGTTTGTCCGATTCACTGTAAATAGTTTATATGGACCAGGCAATGTCTGTTCTGTCTGTGGTTACCTTACCTTTTATTAGAAAAATGTCATATGAATGGTGGAATTTAACAAGCTAAGGAGACGTATGACATATCGGTCTGCCTCATCTGCTGACCTGACACCTTGAAAGCACAGGAACATATCATCTGTGATGCTGTCGCTCAGCTGATACAAAATCCAAAGGTAGTAGTTGTTAGCAGAGCTGGATCGGAGTGATGAGCCACTGGGTCGATGCAGCAGGCGGACTCAAACAACCCAATTTATACCCAACGTAATCATGTTCTCTGGTGAAACTGTCTGCCAACATAGTTGTACCCTGCTGATATGAACATTTTCTTTTTTATTGTGAAAGTCAGCTACAGCAGACTGTGTACAACTGACTTGCTTGTTAACCTCCACTTCTCCATAGATTTATTTCACTTCTTAAACTATGACATCTTTGTACTAGTGGTAAAGGAAACGTCGCTGGCAAAAACTTCACAGAATCTTACTTCAAAAATCCAAGCAGCTAAATGTTTTATCATACAGTTCCAAATGTGTAAAGGTCTTTTAAAAAGGGTCCAGCGAAAGTGCTGAAGTGACCAGAGTTTTCTCTGGCTGTAGAGGGCAACGAGTAGCAAAGGGCTCCTCTCCTCTCAGCTGTTGGTTGTAAACCAGTCATGAAATATTGGCTGATTTCAATCTCTCACCAATTGATTGGTGTATCACTAGTAGAGATGCAACAGCAAAGTTGTGCGATTGTTGTTTTTTTTACAGGTAGAGAGAGGCTTTTCTTACCTCTAAACATGAAAATGATGAACTAGCGAGTCAATTCTTAATATGCCCAGTCTGCTCAACCTCGTTTCTACAGCAACTACTGACGTATTATTCTTGGTCAAATAACTGTAGTCCTGTGAATGTATTGTCACAGCGCTAACTATTTGGGGATTTGTTTACAAGTACAAGAGCTTAAAGACTACAGCACTGTGGGTCAGATGGAAACAGCGTGCTTGTCTGGTAACTAGATATTAAAAAAGAAAATAGGAAACCACATGAAAAAGTTACCTTAACAACAGAAGTAGTAATACCAGTAAAACATGATGAAAAGACCCAGTGAAATCTGTGAAAACCATTTAAAAGCTCATGCTGTATTTGAGTCAAAAAGTAAAGAGTTAAATCTTGAGCGACTATTTCAATCTTTCTACCTGTCTATATGGACAGGTGAACTGGTCCATACATTTGGAGCAGCCTCTGCCAAAGCTTCATCCTCTCTGTGCTTCAGTCAGTGTTTTTAGTAAACCAAACTATCATTGTCTAACTGCATGGTCTTACCTGAGTGTGGATGTTAAGACCAGTTTACTATGATGGGACAAGTCCATTTAAAACTTTTAAAGTAAGCAGTAATATCTTAAAATCAGCCAGAAGACTGACAGAAGGCTTCTGGAATGATCTGCTGCGGTGGAGAGAGGACTGATCCAGACTGCTTACAAGATTGCCTGTTTGAATATATTCATAAAGTAGCATCTACTTAAGTTTGATCAAACATTTAAGAAGCTTCTCTCCTTTCTCTTGTAGCAGTTGGATTAGATCTTCAGTATTTTGGGGCATTCTGTTGTCAGACTATCCTCTCAGATACAAATCAGGGAGCTGCCATGAGGCTGTAGATGTACATAGATGTTTGTTACTAGCCTTTGGAAGCTTTTAGCTTTGGGTCTGTTCTATATTTTTACAAAATAGTGCCTCTGTCTAGTAAATACATGTGGTCATGGCAATTAGACCTGCTTATTTTTATTTCTAAAATGGACGTGCTAATCTGGTGCCAAACATGATCACCTAAACTATGGTCTTGTGTTTATGACTACTGCAGCCCCCCCTTTTCACTGCTTTGTCAGAGAAACGCCATGTGGAAAGAAAGATGAAAACCTAAAGATGACGTATCTGAAAGCTAAAGTGCTGTCAGTTTAACAAATCACTCACTGATGTTCTGTATATCACATCTGACCCAGGTTGAAGTTGGTAAAAGCAGACTTTTAATTAAGTTTCCTTAAACTACTTGTTACTTTTTGGCACTGTGTGATCAACTGAACAGGACTGAATTGTTTTACAATTGCATTAAACATGACAGGGATTTGAATTGGACTATATTGGAATGATCTGTATGGAAACAAATTGGATGTATTAGAATTTCTGGGCGATTTAAAATGATCAGGGTTTAGGATATAAATTTGCCCTTTTAAGTGCCTGGGAATTATTTTTGTTTTAAATAAGCACCAGATAAATAACCTGAGTTCTCTTTTAAACACCTCCAAAATAATACATTCATATATATTCATTCATATACATTCATATTTGTCACATCCACTGACTTTTAATTGAGGGTAAATGCATTTAAAAATTGGGCTTAAAGTTTGAAGTTGAAACATGAATGAAATTTGGGACAACAAATCAACTCATTAACACGAAGGTGATTGTAGGGATTTCTCTGAAGTGGCTGACTGGATAAATACAATGGTTTAAATAAATACATTCAGCAGACGTTTGGCGCTAGGCTAGCCATAAAGAAATCTACAGAGGTCGTTCTGGACGTCTATTGACACTACATGAGTAGGTACAGATTCATTATTTGCAAATGGATTAAACAACCTCACACATTCCTATGCACACAGTCAAATAACAGTTAATGAGATGGTCCATGTCAGTGTTTGTGCGTCTCCTGTTTGGCAGAGGACATTTTTACAGACATTCTGTTTTTATTAAATAACTACGAAACGGAAGCAAACCAACGCAGTCAAAAAGAAACTGATTTAGCCTGCAACTACATAGTGTATTTAGCTATATACACTTGCTACACAATATTGCATAGTCATTATAGTCTCGCTGTTCATAAGTTAGATTTTTTTTTCCTTCTGCCAGTGATTTTATTTAGATAACCCCAGATGCCAGACCCAGTTCTCCATGATGCTTAGTTTAGATTCTACGTAGTTAAGAGAAGCATGCAAAATCAAGAACCCATCACTATGAATGTTTTTACATTTTCATGATGCAATGCATGAATGCTTGGGCTGCTACCTTAAGGCATAGCCAAATAGTAATAGAATTGCATGGAAGCATAGTCATAGTGACTTTCTCCAATCTCCCCACTTTTGTCCTCTTTACCACCGCCTGTACATAATGATGCAGACAAGAAAGGGGTCCTGGGTTCTGACAAGTCCACCGAAGGTGTAGCTACATCCCTGCGCTTTTCATCCCAACCAGGCTCATTCCCACCCAGTAATTACAGCAGTGACGCATCTCCAGCAGATGAACAGGATTCTCCAATAAAGGTGTCTCCTGTTTCAGAACGAATTAAGGCACTAGAAGCTCTTGCAGCTAAAAAAAAGGAAGCTGAATTTCGAGGCAATGGAACTTTCGCTCACTTCAGGGACCGACACAATGAGAAATCTGCAGCTGAGGCACCCAAATCCATAACCGGGGGGCCCAAATCTCCCACAGAAAGCTCCAAAACTGCACACGAGGGCCCCAGATCTGCAGCCGAGGGCCCCCAATCTCTTACTGAAGGCTCTAAATCTCCAGCCGAGTCACCCAGGTCTCAAGCTGAGGGTCCCAAATCTCCAGCTGAAGTACCCAGATTTCCTGATGAAAAAACTATACAGACTCTTCAGAAAAAAGAAAATTCTGCTGATCTGGAGTCACCAGAATCACCATTTGAAATCCTTGGAGACTTGAAGCAAGTCGGTGAATTTGAAGAGACGGAGCAGTGGATGAAGGCACATCTACCTCCAGTTACAGATTTTGATGCTGCTGGTTTGTTTAACAGCACTAAGTCAGTCTCAGCGATGGAGACTGACACAAATATACCTGCTGCCTTTGCTGGTGTTCCTGATGCTTTCATGGATCCTATTGAAGGCCCAAAACAAAAAGATGAGCTTGTTGGTGAACAGAAAAAAACAGGGGTTGAAGAGTTTGTTGTTGGGTTTTTGCCAACAGCTTACATGTGGGATCATCAAGAAATATCAAATGTAGAGGAGCCATCTAATCATGATTTGGTGATTACTGCACCTCCTGCAGGGTTTGGTTCCACATCTCCTCCATCATCCCCTCCAATTTGCACTGCTGCTATTCAGAAGGTTTCTGATGAGAAGAAAGCCATTTGGACTCCAGAACTGGAGCAGCCAGAGGCAAATGAAGGAGATAGTTCAGGCGAGTCAGATGATACTGTCATTGAAGATCACATTGCTGAACCTGGGTCTGCTTCATCTCAATCTTTGGATCAAAATCTAAATGACACTTCAAGCCCTCCCTGCACAGCTTCTGAACTTTCCACCAATGAGAACGAGGTCATTCCACCAAGGTTTGAGAGAAAGCTAATGCAGGTTCCAACCATAAATGTAATCGAGACTGATGAGCCCAATTACAGTGAAGAGGAGATGGAACCTGAAGCAGAGGAAGATGATGACTACGAGGTTGTAAAAGGCCCAGACACGGTGCCTCCAAACACCTCAGAACCAGGCCCAGATAATGCTGAAAATAAAGTCCCCAGAGCACGGCCATTGGAAACTGAATTTATGGAAGGCTACTCGCCTCCATCTTCACCTGTGGACTCTGAGTCTGAATACTCCCCAAAACACAAGATCCTTAACTCTCCTCCTGAAACGGTTAATAAGACATCTGCCTTAAAATCTGAGGTTTTTCCCTATCCAACAGGCTCAGTGGACTTACAACCTGACAAATCACAGACCGTATCAAATGAAAGTAGCCACGAATATTCCCCTTTTGTTATCGAAAACGAAGAAGTGGATTTTCCAGACAATGACGATGATTGGTCCGATGAAGCCCAGGAAATTCTGTTCAAACCCTCCACAACTGGTCTGTTATCTCAAGAATCAGCTGCTAACAATCAGCCTGCGGTCAATGAAAAGAGCAGCACAGCAGCAGAGGAGGCTTACACTAAACCTGCTCCTCCTCCTCCTATGTCCAGCTTCATGCAGGATGATATTTATGACAGACAGTCGTTTGATTATGACTTTGACATCAGCTCTTCCCTTGATCACACTGATGTTAAAAAGTTAAACAATGCTAAGGAACGTTTTTTGTCTGATCCCACTCAAAACAACGATGTCGAAGACAAATTGGATGTGGACAGCGCCATTTCACTGAACGGTGACGACATGGCCAAATCTGATAGTCAGCCATCTTCAGAAGATTATCCTGAAAATCCATATTCCTGTTTCCAAAGTGAGACGATAACCAGCTTTACTGAAAAAGAGGTCAGTAAGAAGACCATTGCCAACACTGATGCAGATAATGTGGAAAATGGCAACGTGCTTTCATCTCAGATACCAGTTTCACACATTCAACAGGACCCCAAAACGGGTCACAATGCAGACGAGACAAAAAGCAGCCCGGACAGAACCGATAGTGGCACCCCAGCTTCCGAACCTATGGATAGTTTTGTGGAGTTCATGAGAGAGTGTCTGAAATCAAAGCAAGATGAAGAAGCTGACGGTGTGCATCAGGGGCTTCCATACGATGAGCCCCGCAAGACTGTTTCTCTTCTCTCCCAGGATTCTCCAAGCATGGTGATGGATTTTGAAGAAGAACATCTTACACTCAATGCTCTCAAAGATCTGGGCATCAGCCAAGAAGAAGAGGAGTCGGTAAATCCTCAGTCTAAGGTCTCAGAGCAGAATCAACCAAAGTCAGATTTTACCCCTACACTGCCATCATCCTTCTCCTCAGACACCAAAGCTCCTTGTTCCCAAAGCAACCCTGTGTCTGACAGTACATATTCCAGTGAGGTGGAAGCCATAGACGAATGGGTAGCTGAAGCGTACCATCTTGCAGAGCATGTCTTGACAGCAATACTAACCCACCTATCAGGTAACATTCCTTCCCTCTGGGCAGTAGGCCTGCTAACCCCACACACTCCCCTCAGCGGGACCCTCAAACATGACTTCTCTGCTTAGTTTAGCATGTGTATGCACACACATACACACACACTCGCATATAGAATCAGAATGCTCCCTTAGGACTCATAAAGATACATGTAATAATCCTGCTGACTGTTTACCAATGGAGAAAAGTTGGAGATGTACAAAACTACCTTGTTTTTCTGTTTCCCCAAAATAAAGCCTACAGGTATAATCCCACCAGAATGAAATATAGGAGCACCACTTGGTTGGACTTGATGCACCTAAAATTTAAAAATGTCTTTTTTTTGTCAGTAAAGTTTCAATTTATCCTTAAAAATAAATAGCTGAAACGGATAAATTTATGCCTCCTGATAATTTTGGGTATTTATTTACAATTGTTAGCTTTAACATGTATTTTGCTGTATAACTGTGGCTGTTCCTGGACAGTTTTGACTCAAATGGTTACCCTTGAATTAAAATACTGTTTCATATTAAACGTTTGTGGTTGAGACAAGGAAAGAGATTTTCTGCTGTAAATGTTTAAATAAATGGTAAATGCTGTAAGCATGTCATCATGGCAAAGTATAAATGATAAAGTAAAATAACATCTACTGGAGATAAACAAAAAAAACCCTTTTTATTAAAGGTGCTTAATTGCAGCCATATTTCATGAACATCTGAGTACATGAAACGAATTTCCTCCTAATGCTAAAATCAGTGTCTTTTAGAGAAGGAGTTGAGTAGTATTGTACTTAGACTTTACAAATGCATATTGAGCATTTCCTCTTCCAGAAAAAGGATTGTAATTAGGAAGGCTGATGTGACTGACTGCATAGCTTGTTGGGGAACACAGTCAAACCTTAGTTCATGGCCACTAAGGCTGCATGTGTGATCTTTAGCTCGTGACCCTTCCCTGCCCTCTGTCCTTTCCAGCTTGCCAGTGGTACTCCACCAGAGAGTGAGTTGGGGTTAAATATGGTGTCCTAGTGTTTGTTGTCCAGAACCCTACAAGTCGCACAGTACAGTCAATCCCCAGGTCAGGTTTCTGGCCACAACACACTTGGTCAGTGATGACGCACGCTGCAGAAAATCAAAGTTAGGAGCACAGCTTGTAGCCACCTTGGTGCAAAGTTATTTTGGTGCCGTCATTTTATACTTGGGTTTCAACAAGATGCCATCTAAGGATATAGCTTGTTGCCAGCTGTTTTAGTCAGACCTTGTCTGCTGCTTGTCTCTATTCAGTATAAGAGCAGTTTGAGATAAATCTGTTTCCATGGTTACTCAGATCAGCCCCATTTTCCACCATGTATGACTGTTTTAAATGTGATATCCATTCCCTCCACATACACACACCAGCTGGTATGCAGACAGTGATTCTGATATATTCAGTGGACGACACATGGAACCCAGGCGCTGACCCAGCATGCAGCTGTGGGCTGGGCCCCCTGCAATCAGAGATCAGGAGATAGATGGAAGTTTAAAGGAAATGCTAGTTGTAGCTGAGTTTCATTCTTTCCTATTGGTCTTCTTCATTCAGAAGGCGGTTCTGTAGAGGAACAAACATGTTTTGTTTGGGCGTTAGTGGTGCTTTTTTTTTTTTTTGCTCGTATTGTTCAACGATGTGTTTTTTGATCATCCTTAAAGCAAATAAATCTATCAACCAATAACTGTTCAGTTTGCACTCACCTAATCGCTCATAATTTAATCTCGCAGTGTAATGGAGCAAGCTGCAAAGCTGGAAGAGTCACAGGAATTATTAGGAAAAATAGGCTTTCTTTATTTTAGCCCAAAAATGTATATTCAAGGAAAAACAGGCTGACTTCATAAGGGTCATTTTACCCATTTCCCTTTGTACTTTACTAGTCTTGGTCTTTTGTACTGACCATGTGCCAGTTTCTAGCCAACAGGAGGGTGTTTTGGGCCAAAGTTGTCAACAGGAACTCAAATAAATTTCCTAATTCTCACTAATTGGCCCAAATGGGGATCAGAACCAAATAAATAGAAATGCGGTCTAATACAATGTTTCATGAGAGGCTATACAGTTAAATTATATGGGAGATTTGAGCATTTTTCCTGCAAATATTTAAATTTAAAGAGCATTGATAGATAGCAGTTTAATTTAGCGCTGGGAAATAAAACCATTTAGCTTTAAAATTCAATTAGACATGGGGTCATTATTATTATGAAGCATCTTACGAGACGGAGAAGAGATTGCATGCAGTAATGAACTTGAACATTTTTTTCTGGTTGTACTCAAACAGATTTGCACTTTTTAACAGTCCTGTGAAAGCGATTTGTCCCTCGGTATAGTGCTGGTTGAGAAAGCATCATTATTATTAATCCATAAAGTCCAGCAGTTATAAAGGGAAATTATTAATAAATAAATCTCAGTAATTTATTATTAATGATTTTATTAGTATTAGCATTGAAACAGATACTATCTCAACTGTCATTGAAGTGCATGGGCAGGAAATGGTTTGTTGCCAGATTTATAATAAAATTATTAGGCACAGAAAAGGTTTCCGTTATGAAATGGGAGCATAAATTAGCAGCAAGGTGGCGTGATCCGGAGCTGCTCCTATGAGGTCAAATAAGAAAACTGACCTCATGCAAAGCTGTTCATTTAACTCACCAAGTGACTAAACAAACCCAACATAACTGACATAACAAATAATGCTCTAGGATGTAAAACAAATGCTGATCAGGCCATCTGGAAGCAATAGGGGTAACCAAAGAATGCATGAGGGTTTTACAGTTCGTAACGTTTTGTGACCATCACAACTAATAATATGCACAGTTTACAGATTCAGTGTGGATGTGTGGGCAAAGTCCCAGATTTGAGCTGAGTTGATCAAGGAAAAGTGGTGGATTACAGTTACTGGCTGATTAATTGGAACATCCTACCAAATCTCCAGCTCCCCAAGATGGAATCTCTTCCACAACTCCATGAAAATAGTTTGCTACAAGCTGCTTTGAAAGGACTGTATAAATCTTAAAATATGCTGCAAATACAAACCAAAAGTCACAACTGCACAACAATTTCTACATCTTGTGTGTGTTTGCCTTTGGCTCCTGTCCTCTGCGGTCTGCAGCTATGTTTATGTGAGTTTCTATATTTAAGAGGAGAACTCTGTGAAAGTAGGCCGCTTCGCCTCAGCAGAGTACAGTGAGGGTGGGAGAGAAAGACGAATAGGGATCGTTGAACTCTGGCTGCTTTCCTGTGGGTACGGAGAGCAAAGCATGCTGGGAGGGGACCCATACCCCTACAGTACAGGCTGAGGAAAACCTTTGTAGTGTTTTAAGTGAATGTGTGATGTTTAAGATCCATGCAGGATAAAGTCTGAACTGCTGCAGTCACATTCTAGGATAATCATCAGCTGTGGGTGAATTTGGTTTCTGATCAGCTCTTCATAGGAACTCAACAGATCACATTATTAAAGTGATTATTAGCAGCTTCACGTTTCTCCTCTGTTTAAGCTAAGATTTGCTGCTGCATCTTGTTTTGTTTTTAGCATTTAGGCTAAATGAGGTGATATAAAGGGTCCAATAGAGGCTTGTGTATTTAATTTGAGCTGAAAAACTATCCATTAACTGCTGTTATGGTTTACCCACTGCTCTCTTTAGACACTGATGGAATAGGTTATGGTACATTCACATGTCAGTATGTATTGGGCTTTCTTCTTTTTCTGGTGCTTCATTAGTTTTTGAAGTTGGTTTCTTCATACTTGGTTGTTAACGTCCCAATGTAATCCTGAACAGCTTGAGAATCAACACGCTGTGCCAAGCTTCCACGTGCTGTGAGTAAAATGGTTGACTGACAGGAGTTGAGGTTGCTGCAGCACTGAGGCTGCATAGAGCCCCAGGGACATCGGGCCTCATGGTTTCTCCATCACCTCCCGCGTCCGGCTGTTTAAAACCTCATTTTCCTCTCACTCAGGAAAGGAGTGGCCCTTTCCAGGCTTACATAAGCACCTTGTACTGGGGCTATTGCAATTACATTTAGGACTCCTCGCCAAGTGTGCATACAATCACAATTCAGACATCCACAGCAGTGTTCCTCTTCATGGTTATTCTGGGCTGCAGTTGACGGTTTTGGAACATCCTCATGTTTTACTGTTCCAATGCTAAAGAAGCCATTTTTTTCTTCCTCCTGATGTCAGTATTTATCATTCAGACTTAACTTACCTCTGGCTTAGACATGTCCAGCCTTTCCACAGGTACAGAAGGGTTAGAATATAATACAATAAAAATAAACTTTATTGTCCCCCTGTGGGAAGATTCAGCTGAACCAGCAGCAAAGGTTCAGGGAAATTGTTCTAGTTCTTTTTCTGATTGGGTTTACATAACAAAATATTCCTCCTATTGTTGAGAATTTGAATTGAACGAGACCAAAATATTAGGGATGTGAAAGATAGGGATTCCTGACAGCGAAGTATTTATCCCCCAGCCGGAGGTTCTCCAGGACACCTTCAGTATTCTGCTCTGATATGCGACTCAACACACACAGCCGGTGTCTTCAGTAAACTTGCTTCTGTTGGCTAAACCAAAGCTTGGCTAACACTAGCATCATTGCTTTCTGTTTGATATGGCTCGTTGATAATTCAGTAACATTTCAGTGTAGATCCTGGTAATTCTGTGAAGAACAGAACTTACAAAATTCCTTCAGTTGAATGCAGCTGTAACGCGATTGGTTCTCTGCTAGCCAGAGCAGGTCACATGACAGACGGCCAGAAAGGTCCAGCAGCTAATACGGCTTCTTCTCTCTGAACAGCATCATCGGCGCTGAAAAACGCTAGAGTTAGAGAGAGGTCAGATTTGTGAATCCTGTGCGTGGCCTTGTATCCATACATGAACATAAAAACAGGCTGAGTTTCAAACCTTGGTCACATGAAATGCGGCCACATGACCCACTGGGTTTACACATCATTACGGTTACATCAAGAGCGTTTATCAAGATCCCATCTGATCTTTGGAGCACTACAATAACATTTAGTTGAAGGCCAGTAGGTCACACCTTGAAGAGTTTAACCCCCCCACCTCTTACTTTCCTACAGTTCACAGCCTGATCCACTGGAGGGACCCCAAGAAGTCAGGTGTGGTGTTCGGCCTGTCCCTGCTTCTGCTGCTGTCTCTGGCAGCCTTCAGCGTCATCAGCGTGGTCTCCTACCTGCTGCTCGCCCTACTGTGTGTCACCATCACCTTCCGCATTTACAAGTCTGTCATCCAGGCCGTGCAGAAGTCTAACGAGGGACACCCATTCAAGTAAGACCAAACCCCGTTGTCGTTTCTTGGGGAAGATCTCTTGTTGGGATTTTGGCCATAAAATAAAACCAAAGGAGGCTAAATTAAGATCTTTGTACATGACTGTACTCTGCACTGGCATACCTTGATATGGTAATAGAGCAAGTTCATTAAACTACTGAGCTGGGTGCTCCAAAGCAGCAGCAAGACGAATTTTCTGTTAGCTAATATTCTCTGTCAATAATTGGTAGATGAATGTCATCAAACTATCCCTTATTCTTTGTGTAGTTATTGGTAAAGGCTGATTGAGCTGAAGGTGTGTAAACCACTTTCACCACAGGCTGGTTATTTATGGGTTTCTGTTGGGTTTCTGCTTGGACACTCAGCCTCATTTCGTGGTCTCATTTTCTTTCCTCCTCCCAATTTTTCCGCAGAGCGCTGATAGAGAAGGATGTCAGCATCCCTCCGGAGACGTTCCGCAAGCACGTGGACACCAGTCTGACCCACATCAACCGAGCCCTCAAGCAGATGAGCCGCCTGTTTTTGGTTGAGGACCTTGTGGACTCTCTAAAGGTGAGGAGCAGCAGATCTAACTGTCCACTGTCGTCCTGGGTTCTCTGTGTTTTTATTAGCATTTTATAGAAATCCATTTCCATTCTGGCTCATCTCTGTCTCCTAGAGGCAGTCTTTTTATAGTTACTCAACAAGAGTACAGTTCATTTTACTGGAATAAGTTCTGCATCAAAAAAGAAGCCTACTGGGATAAGATGGCAGTTACGATGCCTGCAGTCATCATAACCTGCAGTCAGAAAACAGGTTATTTATGTCACATGACGTTAATGAATGTAGGCGAACATGACTGCTTGTATTAGTGATAAAAAGATGCACAGTCACACACTGCAGGGCTTTGATGTTTCCTGTTTTACAATGCAGGGGTTGGTTGGGTAACACTTACCCAAATGACCACATTAGCACCCATGAGTAGTTTTAAGCACCAGAAGCACCCAACCTATGTTAAGAAGAAATGACGGCTGTTGGAGATGTCAAGTGGAGCGCCATGCATCAGCCACTGTTGTCACGAGATGAAGACCACCACCTAGTGGTGGTGGTCTTGCACTGTGGCCAGGTGTGTCTAGTCAGTACAGCAACAGGGTTGCTAATGTGTTCTTTATGGCCAGGGGCCTTCCTTAGTTATGGCATTTTGTGATGGCGGGGCCCCCTATGTAAGAGGCTGCTCCTTTGTTCCCTTTTTTTTTACAAAGCGTAGTATAGCAGGTGCTCAGCCAAAAGGTGAAACTGATTACTCAATGGTTTATCCACATTCCTGGCCTCACCTCAGGTGATGAGTAGACTGTCAGTTTGTAGACCAACATAAATCATTTGGGAGGGGCACCGTCACTTTCTGATGATTCATTTCAGGTATCTGGCACCTCCCAGCTAACGTGGTTTGGGTATGACTCTGTCAGAGGAAAGCTTTCTCTCTGACTTGCTTGCCAGTTCTCCTTTCTTTCCTCAGATTTCCTTTTGTTTTATGTGAAATATCAACATTGTTCCACTGTGATTATTTAACATCCTGTTTCTGGTTATTTTTTTAATCATATCTTCTTTTTAAAAATATGACCAGAACTCCTTTAATGCCAGGCACAGATGCATTGCTTTATTTATTCACATAACAGACCCATAAAGAAACCACACACTAACATTTGTTGTATTCATACTGCAAATAGTCCCAGTCCTTGTCCAAACACGTCAGGAGATCAGTCCAGTCGTCCCTCCCTAACAGGTACAGCAGCGCTGAGAGCAGAGGCAGGCAGTGATCCGCTGTATGACCGTAGGTGTGTTCAGGTGTGGAACCAGTGCTTTAAGTAGAGCTGAAATCCACAGCATAAAGTGTCTGTAATGACTTTGCAAACCCTTGGAATGCATGTGAATGCAGCAGGTAATGCCCATGAGATGAATGCTGGTGTGGGAGAAAAGGAGCTTCTCTAGGTGTAAGGTCTGACTTCATCTGACCATGTGTTTCCTTAATGGTAGAGTTCTGATTCGCCTTGTGGGCTCCCTTTTGTACTTCTAACAGCTGGCGGTGGTCATGTGGCTGTTGACCTATGTTGGAGCGGTTTTTAATGGAATCACCATCCTGATCCTGGGTAAGCACCGTGGATACTTTTCTCTTTTCCCGATCAATGATTATGAACTACTTTAAATCTACTGGTTGCTCTGGTTTATATTCATTAAGGCCTTGCATTAACTGTCTACCCCATCATTATAGACATAAATGTTTAAATGATGTTCTGTTTAAAATAATTTTAAAGCTACACATGTGAGGCTGTGATGAGAAGAATAAACACCTGTTTAACACCAAGCAAATTCTTCATTCTGAACCATCTCTCTGTTCCCCAGCGGACATCTTGCTGTTTGCTGTACCTCCGATCTATGAGAAGAATAAGGTAAGCATGTATATACAGCCCCCACCTTAAGGAGTACTACAGTCATGTCAGCTGAGCAGACACACACACACTAGCAGTGAGCTCACTGGATGACTCCCAGCATTCATCAGACACTGAAGGCTTTCTGTGCCCTCTTGTTGTGGACCGTGTCCAGCTGCTGAGAACATGATGTCATTCCAGAGTCAGAAAGCATGGCCATCAGCATCGCTGCCTTGAACATTGTATGTGAATACGTCTGACATCCATCACGGATAATAAGTTATGGCCTGTAGATCTGCTGTTACTGGCTTTTATTGGTCAATTTGGCCAAGAAAACAGCTATTGTCAGTCTGTTATGGGTTAGGGTTTGAACTGGTGAACTATAGGGCTTAGCATCTTAGTTTGTTCTTAACATTCCAAGCAAATAAACCTGACAGCATAAACATGTGTTTAAAGGGTTAGTTGGGATTATTTGTAGTGAGGTTCTATGAAGTTAGCTGTAGTAGAAAGATGTTATATCAGCCTGAGTTTGTTGGAAAAATAAATAAATTCTCAGAGGCATGAAAGCAAGCAAGATGGTCAGACATGCACTCAATCAATCTGCCCAATCAGCTGATTTTGAGTCCACCAGAGAGATCTTCAAACAACTAGGAGACCTGGACAGCCCAGGAACACACCATGAATGCTGCGGCACTTCTGACATTTTGATGCAATATTCAAAAGAGCTCTTGCACCGACATTGTTAGCTAAGCTGGAGCAGACTGACGGGGCGCAGCGGACATGGCAGCAGGCTCAACCAGTGGAGCTCCACATAGGAGCATGGACTTTGTCCAGCTGAACAGAACACCACAAAGCAAAATACCAGTCTGTTGTGAAATTATAGTCTTTTCAAATGTTATAACAAAGCATCATTTTCCAGTGATATGAACATTTTCAGTTTGAGTTGTTAGAAACTCCTGAAGTCAGCTAAAAAACTCTGCAGATGTGTGAATAGCTGTTGGTGTCTGTAGCTCACAGAAATACGACATCTTTCTACTCCAGGTAAGGAAGAAATGACTTCAGTTCATTTTTATTATGAAGCATCAATTTACAAAACGATATCATCTCAAAGCACTTTTAAGTCAATTCAGTCCCATCATACAGACAGATTCCAGGTCAATTACATACATGGCAATTAATCCCAGCTGTCAAAGATTGCATCCAGTCAGTGACTTGCAGCATTCACTCCTCCTGGATGAGCATGTAGAGACAGTGGACAGTCACTGGCGTTGACTTTGCAGCAATCCCTCATACTGAGCATGCATGTAGCGACAGTGGAGAGGAAAAACTCCCTTTTAACTGGAAGAAACCTCCAGCAGAACCAGAACCAGGCTCAGTGTGAGCGGCCATCTGCCACGACTGACTGGAAGCATATATAAAGTAAAGAGAATTGGCCCAATCACTGAACCCTGTGGTACTCCACAAGTAACTCTAGAATGTGAGGAAGATTTATCATCAACATGGAATCTGTCACACAAAGATCCCTTTGGCACGTTGTGATCAGCTGTATCAAATGCAGCATTAAGATCTAACAGAACCATAAGAATATCACTAGTGACTTTCAGCAGGGCTGTTTCAGTGCTATGATGAGCTCTGAAACCTGAGTGAAACTCTTCAAACAGATCATTACTGTCTAAATGTTCACACACTTGATTAGCAACTATTTTCCCAAGAATTTTAGATGGAACAAGAATGGAAGATATAGGTCTGTAATTGACAGAACCTCACAAAAATTCCAAATGAACTCGTAATGTTTTCCATGCTTCTGCTGTCCTGTGGACTCTTCCATCTAGGAGTATCTACTATGTTTTACTGTTGTTTAAAAAACTAAATAATAGAATTTGAAGTTGTTTTTCATAAAGGAATGTTGTTTCCCCTGCAGACCCAGATTGATCAGTACATCGACCTTGTGCGTACTCAAGTCAACAATACAATTGCAAAGTAAGTAAAGGGATACGGTTTTGACATAGTCATTTATTATTGAGCAAACCCATGTCCATGCTGTTGATTATACTTCACACATGTATGAGGAAACTATGAAGACCCATTCAGGAAAACCAACTGTGCTGAGCATCAGTGGAGGCCTAGCTTCGCCCTGGTTCTTTAGACATCACTGTGGAGTTTCTACTGTTCCCAGTTCCTCACTGCAAGAAAGATTCAGTTACTGCATGTGAACCAGGAACTGTTAAGGATAAACCCTTGTGGCCTTATGTGCTACGGTTCAGCTAGCCTAACATGTATACCTCGCGTATATGTTGATGATAAATGATCTGGAGTAATGCTGGAAAGGTTTTTGACTTAATTCTTGTTCTGCATTTCTTTCACAGATTGCAAGAGAAACTTCCTGGAGCTATGAAGCGCAGCAAAACTGAATGATCCCACATGAGAAACCTCCATGTCACCATCATCCTCATCTCCATCACTCTGAGAAAACCAACCCTTTATTATCTCACCCAGCTCCAGTTACCTCTCCCACCTGAACTCCTCTGCCCTACTTCATCACCTCCATTCCCCCGACACGGAACCATGCTAGATAGAAAATCTCAGAGCTACTCAATGTTCAATGTAAAACTACTGCGCAGCTTAACTTGCAAACATAAAAAAGAGCCGTGCCTGCAGAGCCATGAGGCACCCTGCTTATGAGGAGGTCATGTGACACTGCAGCATTTCCCAGCTGCAGAAGGAAGGCAGGCTCAAGTGAACTAGACTGAATCTATGAGCTGGTTTCATCATGCACAGAGAGCACAGGGTGGACGACGGCTGGCTGCTAAAAGCAAATGTCTGTACAGAAACCACATGGTTCCCTGCAGGTACAGTGAGGGAAAGTACCGCTGTTATACGCAGCCAACCTTTGTGTTACTGTGTCTCATCATGCCCTTTACTTAACATTACATTCTGTGGGAAGTCATTTCAGGAGCTGTGATTGGCTGTGCTTCTTCTGATTGGCCTGTTCAGTTAGATTTGTTTAACTTCAACCTTCTGCAATGCACTGATTTTCTTTTCCTTCGAACCATGAGCCAGCTGTGATGATTTGGTCTAGTTCACTGTGTTGAGATGCATTTTTCTGAAAACTTCTGTTCTTGTAAATAAACC
Source organism: Crenichthys baileyi (assembly GCA_036173005.1). NCBI lineage: Eukaryota > Metazoa > Chordata > Actinopteri > Cyprinodontiformes > Goodeidae > Crenichthys > Crenichthys baileyi. The sequence continues at coordinate 1,007,770 of JAHHUM010000305.1, read as the reverse complement.
TGAAAAACAACAGGCTCTCTGCTCCGTGGAACACATTGGCCTAGCTTTTTTTATTGAAGAAAGCCCCCTCAATCACAGCAGTCTTGACTGTTTCTGCACCTGTTCAGTCCACTAAGTGTTGAGCTCTTGTTTTCACTTGTATATTTGATTCTAATTATTACTGCTTACAACTGCTGTCTGTACAAATTTTAGGATGGCTGCTTAGACTCCCTTCTAGCTCGATAACAGCTTTGTAATAGTTCTGTTATGTGTTATTGGGCTTCTTAATTTTAACCAATAGTTCTTTAAGTCCTCCTTTATAGAAATAGCCCGATAGGTTAAGTGGCAGACTGATGTGTTTAGAGGAGTCCTAAATCTTTAATCCCTACATGGTTTCTCAGACTGCTGTTGTGTTGAGTGTAAAATGTGAGTGGTTTGGTTTGTTTTGGCAAAATAAAAGAATCCTGAGTATATAAAAGCTGTTCAGTTTAATTTGAAGCGAGGTGAAGTGACAACAGGCCAAAGTTGGCTGTGATCTGGAAAATTATGGCTAAAATTAAAATTGACTGTAAAAGTGAAAATTTTTGTTTGTGCTGTGATAATTTTTGTCACTTTTCCTTTAGGATTTTAAACCATACTTTTGAAAACCCGTGATTCTAATTTTGAAACATTTTACACTCTGTAAAAATGTTCCTTGGTGGCCCGGGAGGAAGAAAGAGGAGTTCAGGTTTGTTACAAATAGAAGGTGCCATTTTAAATAAAGTGTAGCTGGAGATGATAGAAACCAGATTTGGAGTGGTTATTGTAGAATTCTTACTATGATTTTGGGTTTTTTTGACTGCCATGAAGTGCATGTCATAGTATAAGCTGAAACAGAGTTTCAACCCTTACCTTTATGGCCTGTAATATATTGTTGATCCTGACTTTTGTTAGATAACATTACTACTTGTGATTGTTTCTGTGGTGTTTTTGAACCCGATTAAAAACCATAGTGACGTGTTGGCCCTGCAGTTGTGTCTTGACATTATTTTAAGGGACAGGAGTGTGAATAGTGAGTCATCACCACCTATGTTACTGTTACCTTTCGCTCCCACTCCAGAGTCTGTCTGTACGTGTCGCCATGCATTCTGAATGGGCATCGACGTGACGACGTGCAGTGATCTATCAGACCGCTCAGACGTGCCCTGAATGTCCCTCCTATGCATGACCTCTGTATGTCACATCACTATGATTCACCAATACAGGTCTGAGTCGACTTTATGCTTTATGCAGGCTGTTCACCGTTGGTGGTGAACCTAGAATATGCAGCTGCTGTGTGTCTGTCACTTCAGCCACGGAGGAAGAACGCTGAAGGTGTGATCAGAGATAAGTTACACAACTCTGACTCATGTAGCTTCTGGAACATATTTACTACATGTTTATTTATCATTTAGATTTAAGAAAGGAAGTCGAATGAGTAATTCTCACTTCTGGCTTTGCAAATGTTTTGAGTTGAATTCTACTGGACAGATTAAAAATGATACCATGGTCAACAAAAATAAGATCAGAAATTTTTCAGTTTTTTTTGCTAAAGATAGTCCCTATAAATATCAAAATTAGATTCTTTTAGTTTACCTTCGGCATTTTCAAATAAACCTCAAAATCTACTTCATAAACTTTAGGAATCAGCAGAGGAGTTTTAAGTGAAAAGTGGAGTGAGGGAAAATTGCAAGAAGTCATTTTTAGAAGAACTGAAAAGAAATCTTGCTGCTTGCTCGATGACATCAGAGGTCATGTTTGCATTTTGACTGAGCTGACCCATAATTATTCACCTAGTTTATGTGTGTTGTGCTGTTAAAGCCACTTAGTTTTCCAAGTGCACCGCATCACCGAGATGAACATTGATGAATCAAAGTGAGCAGAGTTGGGCTGCGGCCAACGTAAAAACACCACAAAGTGAGCATAGTTCCTTAGCGTGTAGAATATAATGCAGAGGAGATTCAATATGATTTCCCATAGCATGTTTTTTTTTTTCCTCCTTTACTCTTTGTGTGTTTATCTGTGATGGGAGAGTGACGTGAATGTGTCTAAATTCTGTTTGCTCACTCGGTTTGCTTTGAGCTCTTAATTGGTATTTGGACATTGTGAACTAACAGCTCAGTTTTGTAGCAGCTATAACTTCGGTTCCAGTTTATGAAGCTTTTGGACAGATGTTGCAGGAAAAAAGAAAACTGCAAAATGTTTGTGGTCTCTGTACTGGTGTCAAAGTAAAATGATTAATAAAAACAACTCAAAGGTCTGTGGCTGTTTGTGGATCTGTTCACCTCTATAGATTTCACACCAAGAGGATTCAAAATATCTTCTCCCAACATGATTGCAGTGTGGATGTTAAGGTAGAACATTAATCATGAGAATGTGCAGATATCTAAAAAGAGTTGTGATGTCAGAAAGCTGCTGTTTGAGTGGAAAGAGGATCAAAGTTAATCATTTTAGACCTGGAATCATGAAAGCCACATTCCCATTTATACCTCAGTTTCAAACCTATTTATGGAAAATGAAATATTGAGCTGCCAAACTAGGAATTTAGGTGTCTCATTTTTAAAAAGCCTTTACCACCAGGTTAATTAAACGTGCAATGTTGTGACAAATCAAACGGCTTGAACAGCCTAATGTTTACAGTTAGGACCGTTTTATTTAGTTGGATTTCTTGTTGATATGTGAACCCAGCATCAGGAACCCCTGAAGAAGACTGCACCAGTAAATCACACAAACATAACTTCAGCAAATTTCAAGTCAGGGTGACATTTTACTCATCCTGTCCTGATAATGTTGAAAATTGAAAATGAATACATATGTAATAAATATGTATTTACACCTTGCTATCATTGAATTGGTTCCTCTATTTGTATAAGAAGCTTTTGTTTGGGAAGCTCCAGCAGTCGGGAACCTTCTGAGCAGCAGCAGCACAGCTTGGTTTTTCCCAGAGACTGACTAACGGCTAAACTGCTTTGTAGATTTAAAAATTACCCCAACCTTAATGTAAATGTTACAGCATCTCATGTGAATTTTTGAGCAACATGTTAAACATACAGCTGGTGATTTTTTTTATATGAAAAGTAAAAAAAAGGTGGTATGACAGCAAAGTTAAAATAGTGCTACTGATCTTTTTTTTATTTTTTTTACAGTTTTTGTGCAACAATTCACTTTTTATTCAGATAGTGACTCTGACCAGATACATTAACAGGTTCTGTTTTCTAGAATTTGTCTCACATGGAAAGGTCATTGTGGTGAACCATGCACTGTGCTGATATAAATATTTGTAAATGGGCATTGACTACAAGTGTCATGGGAGCTTAAGGCACGCAAATATGGGCAGAGGCCATTTGATGTGGATATAGCATGTTCTCCCTCTACATGCGTTGGTTCTCTCTGGGTACTCCAGTTTCCTCTTACTGTCTAGAAATATAGAATATATATATATATATATACACACACACACACACAGGGGTTGGACAATGAAACTGAAACAGCTGTCATTTTAGTGTGGGAGGTTTCATGGCTAAATTGGACCAGCCTGGTAGCCAGTCTTCATTAATTGCACATTGCACCAGTAAGAGCAGAGTGTGAAGGTTCAATTAGCAGGGTAAGAGCACAGTTTGGCTCAAAATATTGAAATGCACACAACATTATGGGTGACATACCAAAGTTCAAAAGAGGACAAATTGTTGGTGCACGTCTTGCTGGCGCATCTGTGACCAAGACAGCAAGTCTTTTGTGATGTATCAAGAGCCACAGTATCCAGGGGTAATGTCAGCATACCCCAAGAAGGACGAACCACATCCAACAGGATTAACTGTGGACGCAAAAGGGAAACTGTCTGAAAGGGATGTTTGGGGGCAACCGGATTGTATCCAAAAAACATAAAAACCACGGCTGCCCAAAACACGGCAGAATTAAATGTGCACCTCAACTCTCTTGTTTCCACCAGAACTGTCCGTCGGAGCTCCACAGGGTCAATATACACGGCCGGGCTGCTATAGCCAAACCTTTTGTCACTCATGCAATGCCAAAAAGCGGTTTTAAAGGTGCAAGGAGCGAAAATTTGGGCTGTGGACAATGTGAAAAAGTATCGTTCTCTGATGAGTCCACCTTTACTGTTTTCCCCACATCCGGGGAGTTACGGTGTGGAGAAGCCCCAAAAAAAAGCGTACCACCCAGACTGTTTCATGCCCAAAAGTGAAGCATGGGGGGTGGATCAGTGAGGTTTGGGCTGGGCCTATCATGGCATTCCCCTTGGCCCCAATACTTGTACTAGATGGGCCCGTCACGCCCAAGGACTACCGAACCTTTTTGAGGACCATGTCCAATCTAATGGTTTCAAACATTGTATCCTGAAGGCGGGGGGCCGTGTATCAGGATGACAATGCCCAATACACACAGCAAGACTGGTGAAAGATTGGTTTGATGAACATGAAAGTGAAGTTGAAAATTCCCATGGCCTGCCCAGTCACCAGATCTAAATATTATTGAGCCACTTTGGGGGGTTTTGGAGGAGCGAGTCAGGAAACGTTTTTTCCCCACCAGTATCACGTAGTGACCTGGCCACTATCCCCCCAAAGAATGGTTAAAAACCCTCGGACCCTGTGCAGGACTTGTAAATGTCATTCCCCAAGACGAACTGACGCTGTATTGGCCCCCCAAAAGGGGGGCCCTACACCCCCAACTAATAAATTATTGTGGTCTAAAACCAGGTGTTTCAGTTTCATTGTCCAACCCCTATATAAATATATATATATATGATTGTGTTGGAATGAATTGGATTCCATGTACCTGAATTTAAACTGGATTTGTTTGTGTTGTTCCTACCTTGAGATAAGATTGATTGTAAATCCAAAATATGTGAATAAACTGCATTGAATGGAAACACTATGATGCTATAAACCAGGTGCTAGAACACGTCTCTGTAGAATGGTGAGCATGCTGTTTAGATGGGCATATATTAATCAGCAGCAGCGCCCGTGTCTCATACGGTTTATTCCAGGCAGTTCCTTTCATTGTTTTGTGTAGTGTGATTAATGTAAAGTTTTGTTTCACACAGCATTCTCCAAACAGTTGATGGTGCAATGTGTTTGCTACATGGACCTTGAATTCTATAGAGCTGTTAGATCATTTCTGCTGCTGAGGTCCTGGTCTTCCTGTCCTGTGATAACCTCATTAGAACTTTCTTCACAATGTCTGAAATGTTTTCCAAATTAATGGCAGATGCCTCTACATGCCTGTTGGTTCCAAACTCAGGCCACTGTGATATCTGTATATTGAACATGCCAGGCAGTTCCACACTACGACCTCTCGACCTCACGCAAACCCATAATACAACTTCTATCAAGCTCTCAAGCTCTGCCAAGTCTGCCAAATCTCTTTGCCCTCTTTCCTGTTGTAATTTAAAATAAAGGCCTCTAGTGCCGCAAAAAAAAAGTTCTATAAAACTGTTCCTTATAAACCTCATGGTTCTGTGTTTTATTTTTAAACTAAACTGACTTCTGTTTTCTCCTATGATATATAAAAAGATCCAAATTTATTTTCACCCTTTATTACTGCGTAAGAAGAACAAGAACTGAAAGATTAATAGATACAATGAAAAATTCTTTACTGACTGTGATACTAAATAACAAAGATCCTGGAGGTCAAATCTTTTGCTTTAGAACACGTTTCCTCTGTTTATTTTTACATTTTAAAGGTCTGGTTAACCATTATATCATATATAAATCTACACTGTCTGGTACTGACAAACCTTCAAATACTGTTTGTGCATAGACTAGCTAGAAAGAGAGTGCAGAGCAACAGACCCAACAGATTACATACAAAAGGGTTGGAGGATCAATGAGTTTTATTCACTGATGACAGGATGCACATTTCACATGTTGGCCTGTTGAAAAGTGAAGAAAAACAAGGAGCAGGGCAATCACTTTTCACACACATACGCGGTAATAACGAACGAACGAACGAACACACACACACAAACACACACACACACAAGTAATGCATCATGTCTCACTTCATTTAAACAATTAAGTGCTATGTCAGAGCTCTTCCAGAGACAAGAAGCCAGTTCCAGCCCATAAATATGAAGTATGTTGTACGTCGTGGCCTCATGACACCTTTATGTTAGCTTTGGATTAAAGGCAGTTTTCATCCTTTATTAAAAACATCTCAACTATTTATGCATGTCAATCCTACATAAATACTACAGAGTAATGTGGCCACTCCCACACAACAAAGGCTGATATTTTGTCAAATGGAGCAAAACTATTTTTACATTAAATTACTTTAATAAAATACCAGAAAAAACTGACATGTAATGAGAAAAGGTCAGTTTCAGAAGAAAACTGTAGCAGCCAAATAAAGTCCAGAGTACGTAAGGTCATATTTAAAGTATTGTGCCTTTTAACCTGTTGCTATACATTTCTTTATACATACTTTGACCATTACATCTGAAATAATCAATGAATTGAAGTCATTACATTTGTCAAATGGGGGATTTTTAACATCAGAAGTTTTTCCAAGAATGTAGATATTCTGCAAACATCTACATTTTTTTAATAATAATTTTTGCGCCCGGATGTTTTTTAACCCTTGGCCTTTAATACACTGTGGTATTTATGTTTTATGATGACACAAATGAAGCCAACATATATCCAGAACTGTCAAACATCAACATCCTATAAAAAAAAAAAAACTATCACTGATTAAAGTGTTGATGCAAACAGAATCCCTGAGATATGCTTTCCAAGAGAAGAACGAAGTGACATTCTATGGCAAAACTATTTTACATGTTGCATAAACTTTGTACAATGAATGGAAAAAAACACAGTGATGCTGGAACAAACTCTATAAAATGAATTCATAAATGCAACAAACATTTTTCCAGCTGTTAAAAAATGCCTTCATTGTTCAATATTGAATAAAGTAGAAAAACTGGACTTGCTTACAAACACATTTTGTAAAAACCAGGATGCAAAAAGTGCTCATACAAAGGAAAGAATACAACTCATTTTTATATATTTACACATTTTTGTGCAGCGTTAAGGTAGGATGAGTTGGCTGATGGAAAGGCTGCAGGGTGCTGTATAATCTAGGCCAAGATTACATCTGTTATTATAATAGACGACTGAGGAGGGCGCCCTTCGCCTGCACTCGTAAACAAGGACAGAGTATTCTGCAGTCACTCCTATTCATTGTCTCCAGCAATAACCTCAAACTGTCTCATTTTACTGGCTGCATACAGGTAAGTACAGAGTTTAGTACACCTTTTGGGACAAAGTGCTCAAAGAAAATTCACCTTGTTCTCATCTATCACTCGGTTTCTAACTTCCTGAGAAAAGACTTGGGCCCTGACCAGAAACAAGCCCCAAAGATGAACAAATAAATATGTGATGGTGTGCCTAAACCCTTTAAAGCCCAGAGACTCATTTGTTGTTTCTGACGTTGATTTCATTACTAATAGTTCTATTCCAGCTGCTAGAATCCTAAAAGTTGACACTGAAACAAAATCCAGCCATCTCAGTCATTCTCCATTTATTAGAAACCAAAATGGTTGCTATGAAACTTGATGAAACAATGCATATCAAGTATTTATATTGTTAAGACCTGAATTAAATGCAGCAATATCTAATAAAGTGGCCTTATAAAACAGTTATTATATACCAGTGAAAGGCTACTGTAGAGAAAGTGTCACTAGGTCTCTCCGGGACATATCCTGGCATCTTTTGAAGTAAATGGCCCCAGCTTTTGTCACCGACTGAAGTTGTTGCCTCAGTAGCTTAGCTTTAATTTCACTGAAACGTTGTTCAACTTTGGCCCCATCCTGTAGACTGAATGAAAAAAATAAACAAACTTTTTTTTTTTGATTTTTAGAATATTTTGATATCTGTTTTTGAACAATTTCACTGTAAACTAGTAAAAACCCTTTCAAACACATCTAGCCATATGTCCATTTCATAGAAATGGTAGCAGATTGATTTTATTAAGATTTAATAAACGAATAAACCATCTTAAAATGTTGTTATGCTAAGCATATGTTCATCCACCATCACATTTCCTGATCATAACTGATGTGTTTTTAGGAGTTGTTTCTGTTCTCCACGAGTGGATTTAAAACTGTTTGACACTTAATGTCAGAATAAACTCCATATATTGATTTACACTTAGCAACTTTTTGTCTTTACAACAAAATAAATCAGAATCATTTTCCAGAAAACCTCACTGCTACAAATGATGGCAATTAATATAAAATTAAGCATGAATCTGAGAGCCTTGAATGGTTTAACGTATTTTCACATTAAAAATAAATGCTAACTAGTCATTTAAACAAAGAAAAGGGTTGGGATGGAATTAGCCCTTTGGGAAAACTGCACCTTGTAGAGACGTTACAACCCTGTGCAAAGCTCCAAAATTAAAGCTCTCTTGTTATTTTTTGATTTTAAGGAACCAATGTTTCTCATAATCTTATAAATTAGACTTGACAAATAAGTTTGCAGGATTTCATTTTCATTGAGCATTTGTTTACTGCTTATATTCTTCTTCAGTTCTGTCTTTGTACATCACAGCTTTAGCTACTTTTTGATGTGGTATGCATGTATGATTAAAACAATAAAAATGGCACCTCCTCTCAGTGTTGTGTCTATACCTAAGTAACAACTTGGCAAGAAATCAATTTCAAAATGTATCCCCAGGTACAGGGAACCAAGAACACAAAACAGTTTAATAGGCATTGAAGCTTGATGGGCATATATTGGACCTGAGATTGATGTGTAAGAGTAAAATGTTAGAATGACTCCAGACTTTAGAGCAGCGCTGCATCAGGTAAACCCAGTTCATGACACTCAGCTCAGCATCGTTTGGGCCTGAACCATGTGAATTATTTTACTGTACGTGTCTCTAAATGTCATGCTAACAGCCCTGTGGATCAAGGTTGCAAAATATATAAATACAAGATTAAGTGTATTCAGATTTATTCATGGCACTAATGCATTACCTTGTATTCTGATTGCAGTTCTCATCTAAATGTAAAGAATTTTCTAACTCTGTGTGGACAATCTTCCTGCCTCACAGCGATCTAACTTGCTGACTGAGGCAGACTGAAATCATGCATCTATAAACTCTCACACGGTCTCTGCTTGAGGCCATGCTTCCGTCCAATTCAGATTTACTCCTGCATAAACTATGGCTTTGCATTCTTGTGCTGTATTCAGCACTGATTTCTGGATTCTATCACATGGAAAAGGCAGTACCACATGGCTTAGAAGCAGCCTCCATGTAATCTCTGTTATAGCACATGATCTGCCCCGTTTGTCAGGATTTGGTTAATTCATTCAGTAAAAGAGAGATTGTGTGCAAAAACATCAGTAGCTTCCGAAGAGGAAATCTAAATAAAGTGTCATGTTCCTTCTAAATGAGTCACTGGACTTTAAGTGTTGATGAAGCTTGGATATTTTAACAAGGTTTAATTTTTATTTTGTAAAAATTAAGAAGGGAAATAGGAAAATTTAAGGGATAAACAGAGAAAATCCCATATGTGTAAACATGAATCATACTCTCATATTCTTACTTACTATAACACGGTTGTGTCAGTATTTTCACACTGAGGGTTAACCTAAATTTTAGTTTGTCAATTTCCTTTCAGGACAGAAAAGTGAGGGCTGTTTCTGAACAGAAGCCAGGAGAGACAAAACAGACAGAAGCCCTTTCTAAGTGCCAAGCTGTGCGGGAGAGGGAGCCCCTTCAGTGTGTCCATGATCCTGGGAGGAAAAGCAGTCATCAGAGTGAACAAAGTGCAGGGCGGTCTGGTTGTAGCTCAGCAGGGCTTGCTCCTTCTCCTCAGCACTGTAGAGCAGGGAGTGAGGATGCACCTGCTGGATGTGCCGCTTGATGGTACTGACCTTCAGTGTAGCCAAAGTGGCTCCACACACCATGCAGATCAAGCCGTGTCTCCTGCAGTCATAATCCATCAGATATTCCATTCGCCAGCGAACTTGGTAGTTCCTTCTCTGGTCTTTCCCAGGGTAATGGCCATGACGAGGGACTGTAGCTGCAGTGTTCTTCCCTCCACTAACACTCTCATCCTTTTTCACTGTGTTCAGGGAAATTCTAACATCAGAGGCGGCGTCCTCGTTTCTGCCTTTGGTACTACTGAAGACAACAGCTTCACTGGGGTTTATTACTGGAAAAATAGAAATCAAAGTGAGGGAAGGAACCTCTCAGGTTTAACAAAAATAAACTATCATACTGCTGATTAGAGTTCATTTGTTGTAATGAGAGCAGTAAAGAAAGCCCACCTCTTATGCAATATTTACCTTTGTAATGGCATGATAATTTTTATTACCCTCTATAATGAATACAGTATAACGAATCTTCATCATTCAACAGTTAGCAATAAAGTTCCACAAGGCTCAGTGCTTGGACTAATACTCTTCCCTTCCTTCCTGATCCTTCCTGCCCACAGCCATTAGCATCTCACACGGCTCTCTGAAGAAACCTGCATAATATGAGCTACAACAACATTAATTTCCATTTGGGAATAGTAAAGTATTTTTGAATTTGAATTGAAATACATCTGAATATGTGCTTGCTGAATTGTATGATATTTGGCGGGATAAATTCTTACTGCTATGCTGATGATGCTCTATTATTGTATTATAAAGTCTGATGAATCCTATGAATTAAGTCTTCAAGATAAAAATGCCTGGATGACTTAATTTTCTACATGTAAATTCAGACAGGACAGAAAACACAACAGGTGGTTCTAATGCTCTCTGCTCTCTGGTCTTTGGAAACAAACTGCTAAGAATAGTCACTTACTCTGGATGTTTTCCTGTTGACCCCATTACCAATATAAAGACCACTGGTGTTTTATTGACCAGGACATATCCTTTCACATCCCATGCAAAACAGATTTCTCAGACCTCCTTCCACCCCCACCATGACAAAAATAGGACCATCCTGTCCCAAAATCATGCAGAAAAACTAGTCCATGCATTTGTTACTTCTAAGATGGATTATTTCATTCTTTATTATCAGGATGGACTAAATATTAAGTACAAACCCTGCAGCTGAATAAGAATGTAAAATAATTCTACATATAAAGCTTTCAAGGGCGAATCTTCATCGTATTCTAAAGAACTAATAGTTCACACATTCCCAACAGAAAACGTTTCTCACACAGTAAAGATTGAGGCACCTCAAAAACAAGAAAATGCTAACCATTTTTGTTTCAAACAAGAGAGAGAATGTAAGACAACTTTAGTTTAACCAAAGTTGAAAACAAGGGTTTGTTTTCCATTGTGCCTATACATCTAACAGCAAACAGTGGCAGATTTCAGGTGGTGAAAGCTACAATGAGGCAGCGATGAACGTAAGGTATCTAAATAACAGCAATAAAATGATTCTAGAATTCTAGAATTAAAAAAGGCTGAATTCTTTCTTAGTTTTGTTCAGCATGGGAACCACTGGATCAGCTATAATTCTAACCCACAATTCCACATGGCTCTGACATTTCAAACAACATTGGATTCATTTCATCCATTTTAGTGCTCGCTCTCAGGAAAATGAACATTCTTTATTTATATACAGTATTGGAGATCCTTATGGAGTAAGAGCGTTTTTTTCTAACATGACAGAAAGTTGAAAGTTTAGGATGGCTGCAGGATGAATGAAAATAATAAACAGCAATAATCAGGATTTAACGGCTGCTAAATACAACCCAACGATGTGGAAAACCTTCTCACCTTCTGGTATTTGCGAACCATCAGCAGAGGAGTCTTTGGTCCAGGCAGCAGCCATGGCTTCTCTTTCTTGTCGGCTCAGAGTCGTGGTCTCAGGGTGGCATTCCTGAATGTGGCGTCGGAAGCTGCTCACCTTGCTTTCATATAAGACCTGAGAACACACCATGCAAAACGTGCCCTGGTCTTGGGGCCCATAGGCTACTAGATAGTCGAGGCGGAGTCGCCAGGGGTCACCACCTCGCAGCCGCCTCTTTCTGGGCTGCCGGAGAGGCTGGGATGCCAACTGAGGGGCCCCAACCCCTCCATCCTCACCGATAAGACAAATATCCTGAGTTAAAGTGCCGTCACACTCTGGGAACACGTCAGTGTTGATCTGAACAGTCTTAAGATCTTCTGTAAACAGCTCTGCCCCCTTTCCTTTTGTGTTTGGTGTGAGCTCTGATTTGACTGAGTGTGATTCACCTGTTAGAGAGCAGATAAACAGACAGTCAGATTTAAACCTGATTACTACACTGACAGTTTGGGATAATACTGACATCATAAACTCAACAAACCTTTGAATCCTCACATTCTTAATGGAACACAGCAAATCAGATTCCAGTGTTTAGGAGAAACTCGAGCATGACACTAGATGTTACCAGGGGGATGTTGATTAAGATAAGCACTAATAGTAAGGGGTTTTGAAATCCATAAGATTTTTCATTGATACCCTATATTACTCGTCAGTAGGCATACATTGAAAGCTTGAAAACATGAACCTAATGCAGGATAAAATGTTTCTATGGCAAACCATTCTGTGCATGATGTTCTCACCTTGAGTCTGGGCCCAGGCCTGCAGGATGCAGTGTTTCTCCTCTGAGCTGTACACCAAGGAGTTGGGATGGGTTTCCAGTACGTGGCTCTTTATGTGATCCAAGTGAAGCGAGGGAAGTTCTGCTCCACACACCATACAAAGCAGCCGGCTGGCTTCTGCTTCATACTCCATCAAGAACTCCTGGCGGAACCAAGCGTGCAGGGAATCATTTAGATAGCGTTCCAACGTCCGTGCTGATGGTCCGGGATGTTCGTGCTCCTCCTGTTGGGGTTGGAGGGTCTCAGCCTCTACAGTCCTTGGAGTCAAATTAGGGGGCTGTTGTGGGTGCTCCTGAAGTGGAACAGGATCTGGAGTTTCTGTGTATGTTTATTGTAACATCCAGACAAAAAAAGCACAAAACCATCTCTTGAGAACATGATCTTCATGAGAGAAAAAAAAATCAGAATCTTGTATTTATAAAATCAATTCTCGGAGTATTCTACTTTGCAGAAAGCCCAGTCAAGCATTAGGTTTAATGAATTTGTTCCCCTCAGTCATAATGAGACTCGTCTGTAAATGGGCCTTTTCAAAAAGTCAAAATGTTTCAAGCTTTTTTTGTTATTTCCTTTTTATTACTTTTGCTGATTTTGCCTGGTTTCTGATGGAATCAGTTTGTTTAATTTAGCCTCTAACTTCTTTATGTAGTCTCTATTGCCGAACACAACTGAATTCTGTTGCATAGGATTTTGCATAGGACCACTTTATTACATTGTCGTGGTTTCATTATTGACAAGAAGACCTCCAGGAACCCCACATTACATGTACTCCAGGCCTTCTTCAGATATTGGTTGAAATGGTGTCTAACTTGCAGCTCTTTCCAAACCAAACTCATTTTGTAAAGCCTGAAAACTCTTGAATGACCTCTTGTGGAGAAATGAATTATAGGATGTGAGGCCCCTAAGGGACCAATTTTTCAACCTTTCATCACTTTGTTTGGGAACAAAGTCAGAATTGCAGACACACCATCTCAACATTTAGGATGACTTCTCCAGTTTACACATTTTGTTGCACTTTTCCAGGAGTTTATCTAACAGGATTTTCCAAGACCATCAACTCATCCTGAAGTGTATTATTGGCCAACGGAGCCATAACAGGAATAATTTCACAGTGGTCCCCTCTATTTCTTTCCACCCTCATGTGTAGGATGGTGAATATAATCAAACTAATGGTCTTAACTGAGCAGCACAGTGATAATCCTGTAGGTGGTGAAGGCCCATTGCCCCTTTTTCCTTTCTTTAACTGCAGTGTTCTATACTGGATCCTAGTTCTTTTACCCTGAAAATAATTTTTCTTTTAAAAAATATTTTCAGAGATATTTTGACTGGGAGCCACTGAAAATAAGCAAGCGAACATGGGAGAACGAGCCTTCTGATTGGCTCTATTCTGGAGCCCTGAGTCAAAAGGGGAATAACATTCCATCTTTGAAGATCTAACTTCCTGTTGGGGATTAGGGGCCCATAATTAACCTCAAACATTTTAGAGTAATCCTTAAGCAGGATAATCCCCAAATATTTAATAGACTCATTATCTCACTACCAATTATATTTATCTTTTAGCTCTGTTGATGGACTAAAGTTAAAATAGAACACCTGGGTTTTATTAATTTTATACCCAGAATATTGGCCATAGTCATTAGTTTTGGGAGTGTTTGGGGAGGATATGTTAAAGCATTTAAAAGCTCATCACAAACAGGGCCTATAATAGTTGTTACTCCATTTATGTCGGTACTCTGTTGAATCCACTAGCTGAAACGGTCAAAACAAAATGAGACAGTAAATTTTCATTACTTTTAATTTGGGTCAACAGTTTATCAGAGTGCTGTCAGTGTGTTAATAATAGTTTTATGGAATTTAAAATATTGGAGTATTTTATAGAGAAAAGATTGACTCTCAGAGTTGACTGCTTTTCGTATGTAAAATATCGTCATGGTGTGATTCCTGCAAACAAAGCTATTTGAATCCGGTCTTTCTTTAATTTTGATTAAATGTTTTCTCTTTTACTTGGGTTGAGTACACCAATTATAATGAAGGGAGTCACATTTATTGTTCTAGTCATCTAAGTAATTCCACCCACCATTTCACTCCTGATTTCTGTAATCCTCCAACTACCTGAGAAGAAGCTTAAGGTATGAACAAAACTAGACAAAAACATACAAACTAACTTCAAACATAACATTTTGACTCCCAATGTAGGGGTCTGTGAACATGACCCAAATGAGCGTCTCCGAGGAGGGATGCTCTAAGGGGAGATCCCCCCTCCTGCACTGGGAATGAAAAAAGAGGAGTCAGATGCAAAGCACAGCTAAAGATCCCTGCACATGAATTCACAGGAGGGGCGGTGAAGCAGCGGTTGTTCTTTTTGTGTACCTCTCTGCTGTCCCCTAAGTTAGCCGCAGAATCTGCTCCACCAGTGTCCCCAGGGGCTTGAAGATCCTCACCTCATTGCCTCTGGCTGTCAGGTGTTCCATTGCTTCCTCTAAAATTTCATAGACTCCCATCTTTAACCTGGCTGGAAAGAGTATCTGGAACGAGACCTACTGGAGCTCCACATATTCCCTCCCCAACTGAAGGACCCGGTGAGGGTAGTCATGGTCTATCTTGATTAGATTGTCCTTCCATTTGAATCCCATGCTTCACCAACCCTAACGGAGAATCGCTTCTTTCCTCTTAAAGCTTAGAAACTTCACCATGACGGAGCAGGGGGCTTCAACGAGCGGTACACTCATTCAATATGGAGGTCAGCAAGGTCCTCGGCGAGCTGTCCGTTGTGGAGGCTACAAATGTAGCCACCGTAGTGCATTCACTCTCGGCCCCTCTAGAACACCATTAATCCTTATGCCTGGAGCGACTCTCTAAGACCATTAGCTCATCTTCTAACTGTATTTGTGTTCTGAGTTCTTTCCTATAGTTTCATAATGCGCACCAATATGTTTCATGTTTTAATTCGTTGTTAAACCGTGCTTGCAAACTTCTCATTAGGATGTCTATAGATTTTCTTGGCCCTTTGCTGCCAGCTACTGTTGATGAGAAAAACAGCATGAAATGATTTTCACACTTAAACAAGACAAGGTTTTGTTGGACAGGAACTCAGGCTCTGAATGCTTATATACATTCTCGGTACAGACCTGCTGCTGCCCTGCTGGGTAAATTCTTCACTGGGTTTCGTTCTTGGCACATTTTAAAAATTTGCACCTGCCACCTGTTAAGGCTAGGGTGTAAAAGGCTTTTCAACATTTTTTCCTGTTTTCACAAGAAACTTTGGTGCATTTGATTGCACTTTTCTGTGGTTTTAATATTTGTTTGTTTTTAAAAAAACAAATTGAAAATGTGGACTGCATTTGTTTTTATCCTCATTGAGTCAATATTTAGCAAATTCATCTTTAGCTGCAATTATATCTGCAGGTATTTTGGGGTTTGTCTCCAAAAGCTTCTGACAGTCATAGGCTAAGATTTATGTTTGTTCTTTTTCACACAGTAGCTCAGACTCAGTCAAATTGGACAGGCAGCATCCATGAACAGCAGCTTTCAAGTCTTGCTACAGATTTTCATCTAGATTTACAAATGTCTGGACTTGGACTGGGCTCATCTAACACATGATATGCTTTGATCTAAACCATTCTCTTGTAGATCTGCATTTCTTTTAACCACAGCTTTCTTCTCATTAGTCTTCCATAAAGGCCGGATTCGTGGTGTGTATGACTAACAGTTGTTATGTTAACAGATTCTTCCACCTGAGCTGTGGAACCCTACAGCTCCTCCACAGTTACCACGGGCTTCTTGGCTGTTTAATACTCTCTTTGTTCAGCCTGTCAGTTTGGTGGACGTCCATGTTGTGGTAGGTCTGCAGTTGGTCCATCTTTCTTCCATGTTCAGATGATGGATTGAACAGAACTCAGGGAGATGCTCAAAGCTTGGGATGTTGTTTTAAAACCTAACTGTTCTTTAAACTTCTCCAAATCTTTCTCCCTGACCTGTCTGCTGTGTTCCTTGGTCTTCATGATGCCGTTTGTTCACTAACACACCTCTGAAGGCTTCACAAGACGTCTCTATCTATACTGAGATTAAATTAAACCCACGTGGATGGTTACCAATTAGACCTCTGAAGGTAACTGGCTGCATTGAATTCTGTATCGGGGAATCAGAATATAGCTGGCCAAATACAAATCCCGTCACACTTTTCAGAAGAATATTTGAAAAAATATTTTAAAAAATCATTATCATTATCTTTTCTTTCTGCTTTGCCAAACCCAACTTCTTTGTGTCAGATAAAATCCCAATAAAAAACACTTAGCTTTTTGTTTGTTACACATATTATGAAAAGGTTAAGGGCGGTGAATCTTTTTGCCACTATATTTGGCTTTTACTGTTTTACACATTTAAAAGCCATATCAAATACATGATGTGTGTTTTGGTGATAACAGATATAATAAGTAACTATTTTAAAATGATTCCAATCTGCACATTTTGCTTTTGTGATCCTAGTCCCCCTTCAAATACCCTTGTCTTCAGTCCCCAAAACATTGTCACAAAGACATCATCTCCTCCTCATGCAACACCAGGACAATAGTGCATATTGTCTAACTCAGAGGCTTTTCTGTCTAATTGTAGCTCTACTCACCACCTATATGCTGGTCAAAGTGCATAGAGTCCTCTTCTGCCTGGAGTGAGGGTCCAGAACCAGACCTCTGCCCTCCCCCCAGGCTTAGGTGGCTCTCCCATCCAGAGCGGATCACCTCCTTGTCTGCAGCACTCCACAGGAGAGAGTCTGGGTGCTTCTGCCTGATGTGTCTCTTGATGGTACTGAGCTTTAAGGTGGCGAGAGAACTACCACACACCATGCAGATCATGCCGTGCCTTTGAGGGTCAAAGTCCATTAAGTACTCGCTGCGCCAGTATTCATGGTAGTAGCGCCGGTGATCGCGACCAGGAATCCTGCTCAGGCCTGGACGTGACGCTCTCTGGACCCTGGGTTTGCGTCCTGAGGGCCCGGGTGCTGGGGAGAGAAGGAGTGGGTGATCGGGTCCCTCTGTGATGCTCCAATAGCTTGTGGCAGGTGATCTGACAGGTGTGACCATACCTGTCTTAGAGTCCTCTCCACCATGGCCATTGACAAGATTGTCCTCTTCAAAGAACAAGACAATGCACAGATCAGCCTCACAGGTAGACACTTGTAAATCAGATCTCAGCTGAGCACACAAATAGTTCTTCTTTTTCTCCTTTACCTTTAACTGTAACTTACATATACCTATCCGCATATCCATCTATCTGTTATCTTCTACATATTTTAGATTGAGGGTAAAAGACCAGGAGAAACCCAGACATCCAACCAGATCAGATGCCCGTAGCAGCGACTCTACACCGAGCTCCCCCAGATGACAATCATCCTATGGAGGGAGCTCATATTAGCCACTTGTATCCAGGATCTCATTGTTTCGTAAATGAAAGGCCATATCTCATGACCACAGATGAGGGTCAGAATGTAGACAGACTGAAGTTTTATCTTGTGGCTCAGTTCTTTCTTCACCCTGACAGACCTAGTTAGTGCAGAAAAAGCTCCAATCCGTCCATCTATCGCCAGCTCTAATCTACTATAACTATTAAAATGTTTGTCATACCACTCCAACAACTTAAATACATCAAAAAACATATATATATATACACTGCTCGAAAAAAATTAAGGGAACACTCAAATAACACATCCTAGATCTGAATGACTGAAATATTCTCATTGAATACTTTGTTCTGTACAAAGTTGAATGTGCTGACAACAAAATCACACAAAAATCATCAATGGAAATCAAATTTATTAACCAATGGATGCCTGGATTTGGAGTCACACACAAAATTAAAAAAATCAGAGTGGAAAAACACACTACAGGCTGATCCAACTTTGTGCTCAATCGGATTCAGGTCTGGGGAACAGGCGGGCCAGTCCATAGCTTCAGTGTCTTCATCTTGCAGGAACTGCTGACACACTCCAGCCACATGAGGTCTAGCATTGTCCTGCATTAGGAGGAACCCAGGGCCAACCGCACCAGCATATGGTCTCACAAGGGGTCTGAGGATCTCATCTCGGTACCTAATGGCAGTCAGGCTACCTCTGGCGAGCACATGGAGGGCCATGCAGCCCTCCAAAGAAATGCCACCCCACACCATTACTGTCCCACTGCCAAACCGGTCATGCTGAAGGATGTTGCAGGCAGCAGATCGCTCTCCACGGTGTCTCCAGACTCTGTCACATGTGCTCAGTGTGAACCTGCTTTCATCTGTGAAGAGCACAGGGCGCCAGTGGTGAATTTGCCAATCCTGGTGTTCTCTGGCAAATGCCAGGCGTCCTGCACGGTGTTGGGCTGTGAGCACAACCCCCATTTGTGGACGTCGGGCCCTCATACCATCCTCATGGAGTCGGTTTCTAACCGTTTGTGCAGACACATGCACATTTGTGGCCTGCTGGAGGTCATTTTGCAGGGCTCTGGCAGTGCTCCTCCTGTTCCTCCTTGCACAAAGGCGGAGGTAGCGGTCCTGCTGCTGGGTTGTTGCCCTCCTACGGCCTCCTCCATGTCTCCTGGTGTACTGGCCTGTCTCCTGGTAGCACCTCCAGGCTCTGGACACTACGCTGACAGGCACAGCAAACCTTCTTGCCACAGCTCGCATTGATGTGCCATCCTGGATGAGCTGCACTACCTGAGCCACTTGTGTGGGTTGTAGAGTCCGTCTCATGCTACCACGAGTGTGAAAGCGCCACCAACATTCAAAAGTGACCAAAACATCAGCCAGAAAGCATAGGTACTGAGAAGTGGTCTGTGGTCTCCACCTGCAGAACCACTCCTTTATTGAGTGTGTCTTGCTAATCGCCAAATATTTCCCCCTGTTGTCTATTCCATTTGCACAACAGCAGGTGAAACTGATTGTCAATCAGTGTTGCTTCCTAAGAGGACAGTTTGATTTCACAGAAGTTTGATTTACTTGGAGTTATATTGTGTTGTTTTAGTGTTCCCTTTATTTTTTGAGCAGGGGGTATATATATATATATATATATATATGTATATATATATATATTATGTATATATATATATATTATATGTATATATATATATATATTATATATAATTATACATATATATATATATATATATAATATATATATATTTATATATATATATATAATATATATATTTTATATATATATATATATATACAGAGGGTTTTACAATGAAATGAAACACCTGTCATTTTAGTTGTGGGGGTTTTTCAGGGCTAAATTGGACCAGCCTGGTACCAGTATTCTTATTGCACATTGAAACCAAAGGCAGAGTGTAAAAGGTTCATTGCGGGTAAAGCAAGTTTTCCAAAATATTGAAATCACCAACATTATGGTGACATACCAGATTAAAAAGAGACAAATTGTTTCCATCTTGCTGGGCATCTGTGCCCAAGACAGAAAGTCTTTGGAGTATCAGAGCCAGGGTATCCGGGGTTAATGTCACATACCACCAAAAAGGACGAACCCATCCACGGTTTAACTGTGGGGGAAAGGGGAAGGTCAAAAAAGGATGTTGGGGGTGCAACCCGGGGATTGTATCCAAAAACATAAAACCACAGTGCCCAAATCCGGCAGAATTAAATGTGCACCTAAACTTCCTGTTTCCCCAGAACTGTCCTCAAGCTCCACGGGTCAATAACAGGGCCCCGGCTGCTATGGGCCAAACCTTTGTCACTCATGCCAATGTCAAACCGTTTCAATGGTGCAAGGAGCGAAAATTTGGGCTGTGGACAATGTGAAAACATTATTGTTCTCTGATGATCCACCTTTTCTGTTTTTTCCCCCATCCGGGAGAGTTACGGTGTGGAGAACCCAAAAACGTACCACCCAACTGTTTCATGCCCAGGTGAACATGGGGGGGGGATCTTATGGTTTGGGCTCCATATCATGGCATTCCCCTTTGGGCCCCAAAACTTTTGCAGATGGGGGCTCACTGCCCAAGGGCTGCCGAACCCCTTCTTGAGGACCATGTGCATCCCAAAGGTTTTAAACCTTGTATCCGAAGGCGGGGCCGTGTATCAGGATGACAATGCCCAATCCACCAGATGGGGGAAAAAATTGGTTTGATGAACATGAAATGAAGTTGAACTCTCCCCTGGCCTGCACAGTCACCAGATCTAAATATTATTGACCAAATTTGGGGTTTTTGGGGGAGCGGTCGGAAAAGTTTTCCTCCACCAGTATCCCCTTTTGACCTGGCCACTATCCCCCAAAAGAAAGGCTTAAAATCCCTCGACCACTGTGCAGGGCTTGTAAATGTTTTTCCCCCAAATGAATTATGCTGTATTGGCCCAAAAAGGAGGCCCTACAACATACTAATAAATTATTGTGGTCTAAAACCAGGTGTTTCAGTTTCATTGTCCAACCCCTGTATATCTCTGTGCCCATCTAATTATCATTACATCAGTTGAAAAATCGTTTAAAATAACTGACCTAAATTTTATTTGACCACTCGTGACTGAAGTAGCTTTTCATTCTTGATTTTTTAAATTATCTTTAGTTAAAAAAAAGTTACTTTTTAATTCATGATTATACGAAGCAGCTGACTGTCAGCCGTCTCAGCCTTGTTTTGAAACAAATAAATCTCATTACTATACATGTAATAATCAATATTGTTTTAGCAGAAGCTGAAGCCTGCTAATGTTTAAAATCATCTGTATTTATGTCACTGATCAATAACTACTTTTTATAGTCTGAACTGAAAGAACTCACTTAAGTTTTATGTTGAGGTTATAGTATGGTCACATTTTTGGATATGTCCAACTTCTTAACATCTCAGTCAAAACATCTGCCGACCACATTCTCTGGTGTAACATCAGCCCATGACCACAGAGAACCAGGGCCTCAGACCAAGAGGAACTGATTCCTATCCCAGCTGCTTCACACTAGGCTGTGAACCTCTCCAGTGCTCACTGGACGCAATCACTATTACCTGGACCGAAGGACCAAGAAAAAAGGATGGATGCCTGTGTATTAACTTTAAAGTCAACAGCAGCCAACTGCTCTGGTTCTTGATTCAATAACTTTCTTTCATTTAACTCACAAAGAGTGACAATTTCTACTTTTTGTTTTACATTTCTTGTTTTAAATGTATACTGCGTCGTGTTTTCTGTCCTGAACCTTTGAGATCTTTTGTGGTCTCACTGCATAGTTTCTGTTTCCCATTTTTACAACTAGTGGGAACAAACAATTATTTAGCCTGCTCATTAAACTGATAGCCCTTAATCTAGCGGCCATGTGTCAATTAGCCGCTTCAACAGCCTTTCCTTCACTCCCAGCCATCAATCATCACAAATTACAAAACACTCGATTTCTCAGCAACAAGTAGCTGAAATAAGCTTCCTCCATATAGTGGATGCCCTCACCCTTAGAGATGGACAAAGTAGCAGAGCCGCTGCTCCCCCATGGCGAAAGGAGTCAGCTGAGGTGGTTTGGACATCTACACTCTGGGCAGAGACCCTGGGTCAGAACAGGCTAGAGAGACTCATTCATATATATACATCCCCTTGAACCAATGTAGAAACAAGGGAAGACGATGGATACATAACACTTAAAATGAATTTTGGGAAGTTACAAAGCCAGAATAATTCTATAATTCAGCAGTTCTGGGTCCAGTTTTTTTTTCTCTTTTTCTTGCAAAATAAAAGTTACAATAGTCAAAAGGGACATTCTACTCAGAGCTAAACCCAGACAAGCACGATATGACATATTACTTCCACTTTAAAACGCATACAGTACATTTGCAAATTGATTAGGGGTGAGTCTGTCCGTAAGGTCGCTATCCACTAGATGGCAGCAGTGAGTCTGCTCCGCTTGTATGCTGTTGAGCCTTTGTTTATAGGAGCCACAGAGACAGAGGGGCCATGCCACTCCACGGCTTTGTCCCTGACGCGGATTAACTGTCTGACTGACAATGGCTGTCACTGACAACCACGCACACTCATCCAGCTGTGGGGCAATGAGGAAAAACACATTTTTATTCTTTACCTCCCAAGTCGCTCCCCTCCTGTGTCGTTTCCTCCTCTCCGCTTATTATTAATGAGAGCAACTCGGACTGTTCGGAGGAGCGGAGGTCCACTGGCTCGCTCTCCCCCGTCTCTTTCTCTTCCATCACTAGCCTGGCTGTTGATGTAGTTGTAGCTTGTGTACTACCTCCCTCCTCAGCAGGTCGAAGCGGCGGAGCGGGACATGTCACTCTCACATGAACAACATGTCACAGCAGGAACATGTTCCGCCGCGCGGCTCCGTTCGACACGCATCTGGCTGGCGCTCATCGTTCTGGAGCCCGTGCTCTCCAGGGTTTCACGGGAGCCAAGTTAACTTTTTATAAAATCACTCAATCCGCGGGCGAAACGACTTTGTGGTGCTAAAGCACGACTCGTCTTAGCTTAGGCCTCCAGTAATGTATTTTAAGGTTCTTGCTTGTCTTCTGGGTGGGGAGCCGGACTAGGGGCCCCTGGGGCTCCTTAAGGGGCTCCTGGGTAAATTTAAAGAGACAGTAACAGTATCGACGACGCACACCCACCCCGGAGGGGGGGCAGAGCGAGCAGCAGGCGCTAATGCTGATAAGCTGCTAATACAACTACTGTTGTTCTGTCATAAACACGCTATGGCAGAGATGCTTTTGCTCAAGTTCAAACACAAGGCGGCTGCATGTCCCACGAGGGCCCCTGGGCTCCAGATCACACACTGTTTTGAGGGAGATTTCATGTGTCACTTGACTGGCCTTCCATCTAGAGTTTGACTATTATAACCAGTCCAATTGAGTTTGTTCAGTTTGGTTCAATTTAGCTTATTTATAATGTAAGGGAAACAGATCCAATTCATATTCAGTTATACAGACAATAATACAATTAAGGCAGTTTATGCCAATACATCCAATGAATAGACAACATTCAAGTTCAATTACACACAGTCCAGTTCTATTGTAATCATAATTCAATGCAATCCAGATAGTGGATCATATAATGCTTATTATGCATATAAAGCATAATAACTTTTACCAATAATAATTGGTAAAAGTTATCTTAGTAAGGAAGCCCAGTCAATTGCTTGTAGACAATGACAGCAGCAATGCCTCCTTCTGTGCAGGAATGTGGTAACAGAGGACAGATGGTTGCATCTGATAGGTCTACTTTGCAGCACTCTTATCCTCAGAAAGCATGTAGCAACAGTGGAAAGGAACGACTCACAGGAAGTAGCCTCCAGCAGATCCTGGCTCAGTATATGCAACAGTCAGCTGTACTGTATGGGAGTTTGAGAGGACAGAAAGCAGACCCAAAGGAGAACATGGAAGCACTGGTTCATAAGTAATTTCAAGCATCTAACCATTTGACCTGCTAAGTTTGTTCAGCTATGGTGGCATAATTTTTTTCTCAAAACAGAAACAATTGGACACTTTTTAAATGCGCTGGTATGGTTGTTAAAATTATTTTAAATATTCTAAGCCCTTTTGTCTTTTTGTCTCAATTTGATCACAAAAAACTTGTGAAATGTTAAATAGTGGTTCCACCGGACCTCTAATTCTCAGCATGTTTTACATCCAAACTTTAAAAGAGCATATTCACATAAAGATGATGAGTAATACAGTTAAGCCCAAAATTATTCACACCCCTGGCAAGGTTTTGATTAAACATGATTTTC
Source organism: Crenichthys baileyi (assembly GCA_036173005.1). Classification (NCBI taxonomy): domain Eukaryota; kingdom Metazoa; phylum Chordata; class Actinopteri; order Cyprinodontiformes; family Goodeidae; genus Crenichthys; species Crenichthys baileyi. Next base: position 983,494 of record JAHHUM010000305.1, on the reverse strand, counting down.
ATTAAATCAAGAAGTTTGTCTCAGATAGGAAATAAGACAGGCATCTTTTAAAACATAATATAATAATGTAAAAAGGGGATCTTTTTAAAAAACATTTAATTTACATTTTATTTAAAAATGCAATGTTGTTAGGTTAACTGGTCTCTCTAAATTGCCCTTAGGTGTGTGCATGGTTGTTTGTGTGTTACCCTCCGATGGACTGGCGACCTGTCCAGGGTGTACCCTGCCTCTCGCCCATAGACTGCTGGAGATAGGCACCAGCTCCCCCGCGACCCACTATGGAAGAAGCGGTAGAAAATGACTGACTGACCGATCATTTGTGATGAGCTAAAAGTGTTGGGGTGGGAGGCCTCATTGTCATCACCCTAATTTTTGTCATGATCTACACCTGTTTGTGTTTCTGTTGATTACACTTGATTTCCATATTGCTCTTCATGTTTCATCTGTTTTTAAGTTCTGGGTTTCTGTTTCTTTGTTGCTGGATTCTTCTGTTTTACTGCTCCTGAGTTTGTAAGTTCATCATCTCATTTATTAAATATACATCCTCACCATGCGTCTGCCATGGTCTTGTTGTTGCCGCTTTGGGCCTATGCAAACAGAAATCGTGACGTTCTTAGCTCCCTTTAGAGATTTTCTTTCTGGATTCAAGTCAAGGCCCGGACAGGGCCACTTCATAGTTAATATTACCTACAGTCAGAAGAAGCTTGTAAAATTAAAAGATTAAACCTAAATCTGCCAGAAGTATGAAGTATTTGGGCTTAACTCTATACGCATGACTGATAACCGGTTAGGATTAATTGGAATGTATGTACCTGACTTGAAAATCGATATGATTCGATTGAATTGACTTAGCCCATTTTAATGTTACCCACCTTTCACACAATGCAACAGGAAACAACACTCTCCAATTATTTTTACCACTCTTTTAAATATCTGGCTATCCAGGTAAAGGGACCTGACTGAGTCATGTTTATGAATGTTTACGAGCTTCTGTAATCCAATACAAACTTTTTTAATGATTTCAATAACCTCTATCTGTGATATGTGTTGATTACAACAGTTTAATCATTGTGGAAGACTTCAACATCCATGTTGTCAACACTCAAGACAAAGGGGCAAAAGAGCTATGTGATACACTTGACTCAACATGTTAAGGGGACATATTATGGACATTTCCAAGGTCTCTGTAACTGATGTTGCCCTATTCAACCACTTTCTTTTATTCTTTGAAAGGATCATTTTTATCGACCCAATTATCCAAGCGATATACTACAAAATCAACTACAAAAACTTAGAAGAAATCATAAAGCAACTAAGCTCTTCTTCCTGCTGTCTCGATGTTTTACCCACAGCTTTCTTTAAGAAAGTTTTGCCTGTCATTGTGTCTGATTTAACTCAAATAATAAACTCATCCATGTTGTCAGGTGTTTTCCTCCAGGCCTTTAAAACGGCAACTATTAAACCACTCTTGAAAAAGAAAAATCTGCTGAAAAAGTTGATATTGTGAAATTACAGCCCTATCTCATACTGGCCATTCATCACTTAAGTGTATTGAAAAAAAATGATGTGTTTAAACAGTTAAATACCTTCTTACCCATGATCACCTGCTTTGACATCTTGCAGTCAGGTTTCTGTGCTCACCACAGTACACAGACTGGCCTTGTCAAGGTGTTCAATGACAACTGTATAAATGCAGATTGTGGAAGACCCACAGTGCTGATATTATTGGACCTCAGCACAGAATTCAACACTGTTGATTACGGTATATTGCTGGAGCAACTGGAGAACTTGGTCGGTATTTCTGGTTCCATCATGGGCCCTGCCTATTCAATATTTACATCCTCCCCCAGCTCACATCATAAGAAACAAGTTACCATAACTACGCAGACGACACACAGCTCCACATCACAATGTCACCAGGTGACTGTGAACCTATTCAAGCATTGGCTACATGGATAGAACAAATCAATGTGTGGATGTGCCATAATTTCCTTCAGTTGGATAAAAACAAAACTGAAGTCAATTTGTTAACCAAAGGAGGAGTGATCCAGAGTCAGCACACAGCTTCAGTTACTACAACCAGAAACCATAGATCAGGCCCGAAATCTGGGTGTAGTGATGAACTCAGACCTGAACCTCCAGAGGCTCATAAAGACAATCACTGAGTCAACCATCTATCATCTGAAGAACATTTCCTGGACTAAAGGACTAATGTCCCAGCAGGATATTGAAAAATTCATCCATGCGTTTATCTTTAGTCGAATTGATTACTGCAACGGTGTCCTCACAGGTCTGTCTGTTCGCAGCTGATCCAGAACACTGCTGTCCGTGTCCTCACTTAAAACTCAGAAAGTAGAGTACATCCCCTCTGTTCTAAAGTCCTTACACTGGCTCCCTGTATCTCAGAGAATATACTTTTAAATACTTAAAGACATGTTGCCATCTCAACCTTCCACACCAATCAGGTCCTCTGGTTCAAGTCTACTCTGCATCCCCAGAATCAGAACCAAACATGAAGAAGCAGCATTCAGTTCTTATGTTCCACTAATGTAACTGCAATGTACTTTTTTCATCATGTAAAACACTTTCAGTTGCCTTGTTGCTGAAATGTCCTAAACAAATAAACTTGCCTTGCCTTGACTTCTGGGTGTGTTCCTATCAAGAGGAATGAGCCTTTAGCACAGCGGTCAACAGAGGTTCTGGGGCTTTTCACCTCCTCACCAATTGTCTTTCTATTTTGTACCCAGACCTTTTTATTTAATCTTACTTTCATTTCACACATGAAAACAAACCATTTTGTACCCATGTCAAGGCAAGTTTTTTTTATATACCACCATTTACACATGGGGTAATTCAAAGTGATTTTACAGGAAATCAAAAGAACATAGACAACACACACTGAAACACCAAATACAGCAAAAACACAAAATACATACAGTACAGACCAAAAGTTTGGACACACCTTCTCATTCAAAGAGTTTTCTTTATTTTCATGACTATGAATATTGTAGCTTCACACTGAAGGCATCAAAACTACAAATTAAGACATGTGGAATTATATACTGAACAAAAAATGTGAAACAACTATAATTGATTTTTATATTCTAGGTTCTTCAAAGTCGTCACCTTTTGCTTTGATTTACTGCGCTCCGCACACTCTTGGCATTCTGTTGACATGAGCTTCGAAGAGGTAGTCCCACCCTGAAATGGTTTTCCCAACATCTTGACGGAGTCCCCAGAGATGCTTAGCGTGTTTGGCCCTTGTTACCTTCACTCTGGCGTCCCAGGCAATCACTCAACCCTAAACCAATCTCGATTTGGGTTCAGGTCCTGTGACTGTGGAAGGCCAGGTTCATCCTGGCGCAGCACCGCATCACATCTCCTTCTATGGTCAAATAGCCCTTACACACGCCTGGAGGTTGTGTTTTGGGGTGTCATTGTCCTGTTGAAAAAATAAATGATGGTCCAACTAAACCAACCGGATGAATACGCATGCCGCTGCAAGATGCTGTGGTAGCCATGCTGGTTCAGTATGCCTCAAATTTGAATAAATCCCCATAGTGTCACCCGAGCAAAGCCAACCCCCAGCACCATTCACACCCTCCTCCTTCCTCCCCATGCTTCACGGTGGGAACCCGTCATGTAAAACAGTCCTCCGTTCATGCACCCCTTCTGCGCTTCACAAAAGCCACGGTGGTTGAACCAAAGATCTCTAAACTTGGACTCATCAGACCAACGCACAGATTTCTACTGGTCTAATGTCCCTTCCTCTGTGTTGGCCTTTAGCCCAAACAAGTCTCTTCCTTGCTTGTTGCCTGTCCCTCAGCAATGGTTTCCATAGCAGCTATCTTACCATGCAGGCCTGGATTCACACAGTCTCACTCTTCACAGTTGTTTTCTAGAGATGTGTCTGCTGCTAGACTTCTGTGTGGCATTGACCTGTTCTCTAATCGGAGCTGTCTGTTAACCTGCAATTTCTGAGGCTGGTTGACGTTCAGGATGAACTTATCGTCCGCAGCAGAGGTGACTCTTGGTCTTCCTTTCCTGGGGCGGTGCCCTCATGTGAGGCCCTTTCTTTTTTCTTTGTAGCGCTTGATGGTTCTTTTGCAACTGCACTTGGGACACTTTCAAGTTTCCAATTGTTCAGACTGCGACTGACCTTCATTTCTTAAAGTAATGATGGCCACGAATCGTTTTTCTTTACTTAGCTGCTTTCTTCTTGCCATAATACAAATTCTGTCTATTCAGTAGGACTATCAGCATTTTACTGTATCCACCTCCTGCACAACACAACTGATGGTCCCCAACCCCACTTATAAGGCTTGAAATCCCCACTTATTTAAACTGACAGGCACACCCTGTGAAGTGAAAACCATTTCTTAGGTGACTACCACTCTTGAAGCTCATCACAAAGCCAGAGTGTGCGTAGCAGTAATCAAAGCAAAAGTGCCTACTTTTGAAGAACCTAGAATATAAGACATATTTTCCAAGTTGTCACACGCTTTATGTGTTCAGTATATAATTCCACATGTGTTATTCATAGTTTTGATGCCTTCTGTGTGAAGCTACAATATTCATAGTCATGAAAATAAAGAAAACTCCTTTGAATGAGGTATTTCCAAACTTTTGGTCTGTACTTTATTTAAAAAATACTCATTAAACGTAAAGCATCGCCTAGAAAGGAAGAAAGTGTTTAATTCACACCAAACCACCAACCCCCCCCCCCCCCCCAAAAAAAAAAGCAAACAAACAAAATATGATATAAATTACATGATGAAGAGCGTTTATGGGTAAACTGAGGTAAATTGTGACATTTTAAGCCATAATTTAAAGGATCTAATAGTTTCTGCACACCCCGGGTTTTCAGAAAGTTGGTTCCTGAGCTGAGGAACATAGGAACTAAATATTTTCTCCCCTTGTTTAGTTTCAATGCTGGGAACATAGTGAACATGTCTCAGATGACCTGAGGGTTCATGGTTCATCCCTGACTAACAGCTCCAAGGATTTTGGATTTTGAAACCTGTCTAAAGATGGTACCAGTGCTTAAGGACTGGTGTAATGTGACCTATTTTTCTATTTTTTGTCAGGGTTCAGGCAGCAGAATTTACAGGGACACTATTACAATAATCTAACTTACTGAAGATAAAGGCATGCAGCAGTTTTCTGTCATATTTTGATAAGATACCAATATAATAATATACATTTATAATATATAATAATAATATAACTAATAATGGTAGTATTTTAAGTTGGTCAGGCTTAATTAGCAATAAACTTTACATATTTGTTAAAATTCAGGTCTGAGTCGATAACACATAGGTTTTCGCTTGCTCTGTGGTCTTTAGCCCCATGTAATTTAGTGCCAGTTTCTAAGTATTTTTGGAACCAAAAACAAAGACTTCTGTCTTCTCTGCTAAGCTGGAGAAATGTTTGACTTTTCCACTGATGGATATTTTATACACAGTCAATGACTGTAGTGAGCTATGGTCAAGTGATGACACATTCAGAAATAGAAAATTGCGTGTCATCAGCATTTAGATTTTGTGGTACTCCATAATCTGAGCAAGGGGAATTGTGTATTTTGAATAAAAATGGCCTAACAACAGAGCTTTGATGAACCACACCTGTGATTTGTTTTGTTTGCTCAGATTTATATTTACTAAATTACACAAAATAGTCCTAGTCTGACAAATAGGATCTGAACCATTTGAGCACATTACTAGACAATCCAACCCACTTTTCCAGTCTATCAATCGGGATGTTGTGATCAACTGTGATGAACACAACACTGAGATACCCATGTACTTAGGTAATTACATATTAGTTTATTTTTCTTTGTTGTTAGGTATTTTCATGGATTATGGAGATAGTCATACAATGCTCAGATCTAATAGAGGATTAAACTTCTTGGTTTATTATGTTCTGAAAAGTTTGTATTACACTCTAGTTTCAATTACTTTGGTTCTGACCCCTGTTTGGGATTGTTCATGTTTGATACAGGCAATGGATTAATTTTGTACAGTCAGGAAGGAAACCATCAAAACTACAAAGGTACAGGCACAACAACCAGCACCCATTAGCAAGTCCCCCAGGCTTTATTACAGGAATTCTGGTTTTTGAGGTACAGTTAACCCCAAAACTATCCATACCCCCAGCAGATTTAGGTTTAAAGTAATCTTTTAATTCACCAACATGTTTCTTTTGACTAAAAGTAATATTAACATTTTGGAATGGAAGACTTGGAACTCATCACCAAAAATAAATTATTAAATTACCAGTGGAAGTATGCAAAAATCTGTCCGCAATTATAAGAAGGGTCTGATTGCCATAATACCAATAAAGATTTTGACACAGAAGTCTCTTTCTGTATAAGTGATTGTTGATATCCAATTTTTATAACATTTTCTTAAAAACAGATACATTACTTTTTATTGATATTTTGACTTGTTTTATTTTGAGAGATAACTCATTTCCTAACAGAAACAAACTTCTTTGTTAAATGAAAATAATTTAAAATCTAAATCTGCCAGGGCGCCTGCAATGAACAGTATTGGGCCTTATGTTACGAGATGCGACGTTTATTGTTCTAAAGCGACTGATTTTTTTCTCTTAAGATTTAGCAAAATGACTTAGCAATTTTATTTATAATTTATAGTGGTATCAATTTGACAGTCAATGAATCAACTGATCTTTGTTCAGCTATTCCAACAAGAAGATTCAAAATTTTGGCAGCCTTACGTAATCTACGACAATAAAAACATAAACACTGAACTGTCAGGCAGGTTGATGAATGCACTATTTGTTAATTATGTCATTTATGCAATATATATATATATATATATATATTTTATATAATATATATATATATTTTTTTTTTTTTTTTTTTCTCGAGTAAATATCTTGCTTGAAAAGATAAGCGGTTTTAGCAGGTCACCGTATTTGTAGTAAACACACACACACACACACACGGAAAAAGCGTCCAGGTCCCACATCCTGGTACTTTGAGCGTTGTCAAGGCGGCTTCAGACAGAGCACGGCTGGTGGACAGTAGCTGCAGTGGCCTGGCCCTACTCAGTCCAAACAACGTTCGTATAAAGTGTCCCGGAAAGTTAAGTGTAGCTGGAAGGTAACATATATGCATGTTTCAGTTTCTTGCTGTTGTAATCTTGCTGCTTTCCGTCGGTAGCTACTCCTTTCCCCTCCATGTTAGACGGTGGCACACTTAGACAGGCGCCCCGTCCGTGAGGACAACAGGCGGAAGATGTTGTCCATTGTGCCGCTGATGAAGACAGGGATCCGGGCTCGCATTACGGAAAACGTAGCCGTGTTTCTCACTAAGGGTTGGTATATTTCCGCTAACTGTGTTTAGGTTTAGTAACGTGGCCGCGCCTCCAACTTAAGAATTAGAAGTACGGGATAAAAACGGTTTACGACGGGACTAATTTGTGGTTGAAAGGGGACATGTTTAAAGGGACAGTGACTGTTTCCTTCCTGGTTACAGCTGCTGACACGTTTTCACACACGATAGCTTTAAGACAATAAATAGAAAGAAAATATCTTATAGCTCCCTTTAGGCACAACATATAAAAATTCACCATTAGTGTTACAACAGAATATCTTATTGGTATCCATAAATTATAGAACAAATCAGTAAAAGATTATTTTAGTCATCTCCATTGTCCCCTTTGCTCAGAGCCTGTGGTTGTGGTTTAAATCAATTTGTACAAAATAGGAAAACAAATATTGTCTGTGTGTGAATTTAGAATGTATTTTACAAAGCAAGACAAGGTTTATTTATACTGGACCATTTCACACATAGGGCAAATTAATCCTTTACAGCAGTGATCCCTAATCCTAGCCCTCAGGGGCCACTGTCCTCAGGTTTTAGATCTGTCCCTGCTCCAGCAGTCAACATGAAAATAATTTTACTACTTTTTCAGCATGCCATTATGTTCAGGTGTATTTCAACAGCACAATATCTTAAACATGTAGGACCAAGAACAGGAACCACTGCTTTGCAGAATAAGTACCTCAGAATATGAAAAAAACCTTGTAGAACTAAGTTTAGGCACTAGAATTAAAAAGAAGCAGTAAAATACTAATTGAAAGCAAAGACCAAATAGAATCCATTCCTGATTCTGCCCTATGTTCATTCTGGAGTTTTGACAAATGCAAAATTCTAAAAGAAATACATCAGAGGCAATTGCATTATCCTGTCTTGATTTTTAAAGCTGCGTCTCCACCCCATGGTTCAGTAGCCGTTAGAGCCAGTGTTAGTGGCAGTTAGTTATGTTTAGTATTACCTTATTAGCCTCTAACATTCTTTTGGCTTGCTCTCATTTGAAACATTGATTTAAGTTGTTGAGGTCTGTGGAAACTTTGTTACTGTTTCATATCAGTCAGGTTGACCACATGTGTTTGATTATTTCACTGCAACTGACTGGGATACTGGATTATTTCACTGTAGCTCTTGTTCTTTGTAACTACAGATTTGCTGTTGTGTTTGGAATGATCATGCTAATGAATGGCCTTTGCTTCAGCTGTCAAGAACATGGTCTCGAATACAACTCCTGAACACTTTGGTGGATCTCATGGTCGACCTACTGACAGTTTCTGTGACTACATAAGTCTAAATCACCAGCCTTCCAACAGCATTCTTGACAGTTGCTTTTCTACAGCTGTTCACACTTGATGCACCTTGTAAGCCACATCGGGCTGCTATTTATCATCATAGTTAATGTTAAAACAGCCAGGTTAGTTTTGATTCATTTTTAAATTTCTAAAAATAGTTATTAACAGTATAATCTATCCTGTGTTGGTTTTAGATTCGCATTTTCAAATTTTAGGGCCCTTTGATGAGAAGGTAAATCAATTTATCTTGATAGATTAAATCCTTAAAATTCATGGAGGGATCACCAGCTGCAGCCTTTGTTTTTAAAATTAAATGTGGCAAAAGCACTCTTAATACTAATTTCTCCACAGTCCAATTTTATCAGAACAGTGGCCAGAATTGTTGAAAACAAATGCTTTGTTTGAAGAACAGAAGGGTCAGAAGAATCTTACTTAAAATGGTTACAAAAATAATTTCTTTGCTGGTTTGTATCGGGTTGCACAGGCTTGTCTAAAATTTTCTAAGTGTAATATGTTTAGAATATGTTCATTACATACTTTTCATTTAGGCAAAGTTGTTATCCAGAATAACAGTATATTAATCTCTTTCAAATATTTTGGGGTTTAATACCAAGTTGAATCTAAAAGTTATGTTATTTCCCCTAGGTACCGCTGCATGCCAGTGCAATGCCATCTGCTCAGCAGCATCACATAGGAGAACACTGGGGAGTTAACAACCCTGAATCTGTACTGAGGAACTTGACTGATTCACTGTAACAAAGAAAATTATTGCTGTTAGATGAGAACTAATGGGTGGTCCAAGCTAACGATAGCATGCCATCGCAGAAAGGTAAAGGTTGTCCAGCATACCATCGTTACCGGCCAGCCTCCGAATATGATGATGCCACACTTGCCCAAAAGAGAGAATATTGGAGAAACAAGAAAAGAGAGCAGAGGGCCCGAGTGTCTGAACAGAGAGGAAAGTCGACACAAGACAGCCAAGAGGAAAAGCTCTCATTTATGTATGTTTCTGCAGGGGTCAATGCCAGTTTGTCAGACCCGTTGTCCTCTCCTTCATTAAGTAATGATGTCTCATTTAGTTCTTTATCAAACAGTGGAAAGACAACTGATCACAGCTCAACAAAGGCCACTAAGAAACAGGAGTGGCATCAGAAAATGACAGTTAGCAAAGTCTTGCGTACCCTGCAGCCAACATCATGCTCCCTCTCAACTACAGCAGCTGAGGGTGGCACGGTCACAGTGAAATGTCCAACAACCAAAAGTGTTAATGATCTGGTTACCTCGGCCAAAAGCAGTGGAACCCAACTGAACAGCTGTTCATCAGTGCCTCCAGTCAGAATAACCCGTTTTACCATCAACAGCTCCACAAAAACCGAACCCAAGCCATGTGGATCTATGCAGGGCTCATCGGTCCCCAAAACACCATCCGAGGCACAATTTGCATTGAATGAGCACCTGGTCTTACCCAACAATGTAAACACAGATACAATGCAAACATCTTTCTGTGGCCCTGTTTCTAGTAAGACTGAGGGCCAACGAACAGACACAACACCTCAAAGTGGAACAACGAGTGCCTTGGTCACTATAAAAAGGGCTACAGGTTTTGGCGTTACACCAGCTCCCATGGAGTCTGAGGAGGAGAGAGCAGCCAAACGAAGAGAACACTGGAGAGTTAAAAAGCGAGAGCAGAGAGCAAAGCTGGCTGCTCAGATCACTAAAGCCAGAGAAAGAACTCTTAGCAGAGATAGGACTTTTCAGGGGCTAACGGCACAGAAAACAAGACTTGTGGCCAACTCGGCTCTTTCCAATTCTCAGCCGTTTCTCAGAGGCGCACGCCAGAAGCAGACTCCAGTTCGGGTTAAAGTGCCGTACACAACTGCCACATTGGAAACTAACAAACTGCAAAGTGGGTTAGCTGTAACTAACCTACAAACAGATCAGATAAACATACAGAATCCACATGGGCGTAAGATGGAAGAGACAGCCTTCACAATTGTTACGACCCCAGTAAAGAAGCCAGCAGAACCACAGAGAAAACTAACTTGTGTGCATCATTCAAACATTACCCAAGAGATTGCATCATGTAAAACATCTAGACAAAGGCCAATTGAAACACAGAAGAATTTCCTGCATCAGAGAAATTTAAGAAGTAAACCTTTCTTGACAGCTACAGTGTTTAGTGCCAGAGGTATGCCAAAAATGGACCCTAATGACACACCAGAGCAAATAATAGCCAAGCGGAGAGAGTACTGGCGGAATAAGAAGCGTGAACAGCGAGCTAAGCTGTCATTGGAGAAGAAGATTCGACTAAAGGAGAAGGACTCTTTAACACGGCGAGTAAAGCGTTACCAACAAATCCTTGAAGAAATGAGGAAGGCAAGAGTCCTGGCGCAGTCAACTGAAAGGGGCCCTACATTAGCAAATGAAGCCATTGGGGGGTTCATCAAAGAGGATGGGACTCTGACAGTGAACATACCTCAGAGTCAAAAATATCAAAACACAGCTGGAGACAAAAGTGTAGAAAAGCTCCATGCCGTTTCTAAGAACACTGTGATGCAACCACAGTCACAAACTAACATGAACTGGAGAAATGTTGCACCCAGAAGGGTAAATCAACGTTCACACTCATCTCAGGGTAAAGTTGCCTTTTCTCTTGCTGTGCGGACTGTCAACAAAACTTCTAAATTACTTACTGTCACACCACGGTCTGACCTTGACATAACTACTAGTTCTAGTTCAAAGTCAAACAAAAGTGTACAGCAGCTCACACTAACTCATCTCCAGTCTCCTCAAAATGCAACCTCAGCCACAGGTTCAAACTTTGGTGCCTGCGTAATGAAAATGAACATCTCAAGCCGTAAACCAACACTTTCAGTGCTGTCTGTGGGTCAGAAGCTGACAGAGGAGGAGAGGATGGCAAAGAAGAGGGAGTATTGGAGAACTAAGAAACGTGAGCAGCGAGCAGCTCGTGCTTTTCGACTGAAGCATAGTGTCTTTCAAGCAAGAACCAGTGCAGCCGTACTGATCAGGAAGGCTCAGACACAAGAATCATCAAACACTGTGCAACTGAGCACCAATTTTACTCACTGTACAGAAAAAGCACAATATTTTCTCAGCAACAATGAGCCTGCTATACCACATGCAAATGAGATAAAACAGGAGAGCGAGTCTGTGCCTGCCGCTGACCTAAATTCTCTACCAGATCAAGCCATCTGTCTAGACATCAAGCCCCCAACGTCCCCACCTGCACCTCCAGTGCCACAGCCAGAGCTTCAGCCATCTCTAAATGCAGACAGCCAAGCCACCACTCTGCTGGCTGTAGCCTCTATGAAGAAACTCCTAGAGGAATCGCTCTGCACAGTTACTGAAAATAAGGTCGAGCAGGCTGGATTGGTCATAGAAACGACTGAAGACGCTTCTAGGCAAGACATTGAGCCCATTTTATCACAGCTTTATTGTGAAAAGGACGATAAAGCTCTTGTAGGTGCTTGCTTGACCTCCCAAACTAAAACCTTGCAGTCAGATGGTGATGTGCTGAAGGGAAAAGACTTACCAAATCCCCAGCTCAAGGATTCGTCACAAAATAGTGAGGCAGTTCCATCTCTTTCAACCTCAGGTGAGGTGGTGCATTCAACCTGCGATCAGTCATGCCAGACCCCTTCAACGGCATTCATCAGCACAGCTTCATCATGTAGAACCCAGAGATCTTACAGCAAATATAGGCCCCATCAAAACTGCTGCTCTTATGAGCCACCAAAGCTCCAAAACATCACAACCACATGCCTGGATCCATCACAACTGCATCACCTTGATCAGCAGAGTCAGTGCCACAACAGCCATGCGCCATCAACAGAAACGTACCGCAGCAGTATGACAAGGCAAAGCAGTTCTAGCAGCCTTGAAAAGAAGAGGGAATACTGGAAGCTGATGAAAAGACAGCAGAGGGCGAGGCTAAAGACCAGGCAGAAAGATCTTTCAAAAAATACCCAGGTGAGCCAACTTCTTGAGACTGGATGCTGATTTTTGTGTTACAATGCAAAAAGTTCTGTAAGAGATTTTGATTAGTATTATTACTGAATGGATTTAAGTTGACCCGGTGGTAAAACTTCGGGTAAAACTTTCCAGAGGTTTGACTATTTGAATTGTTCAACAACAGTTTAAACTCATTAAGTAAAATAAGTCCCTTAAAATGTAGATGATGGAGCTGATTCCATTCCAAAAACAAATTATGTTGATTCAAACAACTAAACAACATAACAACCCATCAGGACCCCAGTCAGGACCCCAGTCAGGACCCCAGTCAGGACCCCAGTAAGGACCCCAGTCAGGACCCCAGTCAGGACCCCAGTAAGGACCCCAGTAAGGACCCCAGTCAGTAACTCAGTCAGTAACTCAGTCAGTAACTCAGTCAGTACCCCAGTCATTATCCCAATCAGTACCCTAGTCATTATCCCAGTCATTATCTCAGTCAGGATCCCAGTCAGGATCCCAAAAACAAACATTTTGATTCTCATTTTTACATCTGCATTTGAAGCTTGATAGAAGTGTCTTAGTAAGATTTGGAACATGAAAACATTTGATTTCTCACGTTGGCTCAGTCCCGGCCTTGTAGGCAGGAGCGTCTGAAACCTTAATCAGTACTCCACAATACCTCATGCTAGTGTTTGGCACTGTTAGAGTAAAAATACTATGGGTACACTGTATGTTCCTACTTCTAAATGTTCCTGTGTTTCTGTCATTTTCTATCGTTCAGACTACAGGACTTAATATTAATGATATTAAATGTGTGAATGCAACAAAGCCAGCCATCCAGCCCACCTCACCCGTCACATCTGTGGCTGCGGTGAGCAGCATTCCTGAAGTCTTGGTTGTTACAACATGTAAAGCTGAACAGTCACCTGACATACTCCAAGTCAAACTCCCCATCATCAGCAGAGAGGGAAATGTGAGTGATGGGACTTCATCACATCTGACTGACTTTGCTGGTGAATCTTCACAACACTGTCAAAAGTGGACGCCCAGAACCACAGAAACTGACACAGCCTCTTCCCTTCCTACTCTGAAACCCCCAGATAACCCACTGTCAGGCATCCACCTGCATCCCATTGAATGTCCTAATAAACATCAAAATCCCATCCTCAGTCCTATAAAAATCCCTTGTGCTCAACGTAAAAGTCCCATAAATATGGCTCAATCTTCTGCCCAGGTGGCATCATTAAGCACCATGATGCCTCCAAAACCGCATCCCTGGGGAGTCTGAGGAGGACTTTCTGAGGAGAAAGCGAGAGTACTGGAGGTTAAAAAAGAAGGAACAAAGAGCAAGGAAGGCATTTCAGGAAAAGGGACACACCCCAACGAGAGCTTCCAACAACAGCAGCAGCATCCTGCCTGCCCAGGATCTACAAACACTGACAATAGCTTTGGAGGTAAGACCAAAAGTTCTACAAGTTATAGATAATGTTGATGGAAAGAAGTGAGATCCTTTCCTGATTTGATCTAATTTCAGAATAACATTGCAACGCACATCATTTTATGTCAGATTTTCCTTTAAAAGCCCAGTTTCTTAATATGTAAAATGAAAAAAATCACTTCTTGTAAAAGATTTTGCAAACTTGCTGCCACCTTCCCTTTTTACTGTCTGCAGTCTGTGGCAGAAACATTGAGGTTACATTTAATCCAAAGTATTTATACAGCTGGCAGAAATATTCATATAACCAAGAATTTTGTTTCTGAGAGGAAATCGCAGGGATCAGCTAACAGATAAGACAAGGGGTGTAATATTTGAGACAAATCATTTAAAAAATCATTTATTCACATTTTACAAAACATTGTTAAAAATAATTCACACGTTTCTTAATAATCAATTAAACTCTTTTATTGGCATTACAGTAATCTAATGTTTTTTGTAATTACTGATGTATTTGCACTGATATTTTGAAGACTTTTCTTGGATGATGAGCTCCAAGTCTTTGAGGCTAGAAGGCCTATTTGCCTTCACCCTAATTTATAGCTCCCTCCAAAGATTATTTTTCAGATTCAACTCAATTCTCTGGCTGGTCTGCTTCAAAACATTAATATTACCTCCAGTCAGAAGAAAGATGCTGGTAAAAAGTAAAAGATCACAGTGCTATGAATAAGTTGGGGCCTAACTGTAGATGGAGAAAATGAGCATTATATTATGTGATAGACCAACATAGCGTAGAGTGGAGAGAAAATGAAACATTGTTTCAAATTTCTTACAAATAGAAATCTGAAAAGTCAGGCTGGTCATAAGAGCATTAATCAGAGAAGCAGCCAAGATGCCCATGGTAACTCTGACTTACTGTAGCTGCAGAGATCCACAGCTCAGGTGGGAAACATTTGTTGAGAAGAAAACTCTTATTTGTGAATTCTAAATCTGAGAGGTTTACAGCAAGCATGTGGAAGAAGATAAACTTCTAAGATTTGACAAAATGTAAAATGTTTGGCTTAAATACAAAAAGGGTTTTGTGTGGCGGAAACCAGCGCTACATATTACCCTAAATATATTATGAAGCATGGAGGTGGCAGCATCATTCTGTGGGAATACTTTCCTTGTCTAGGGACACTGAAGTTGATCAGAGTGTGTGGCAAGATAGACGGAGCTAAATCCAGGACAAACCTGGAAAAAAACCTGTTAGAGGCTGCAGAAGATTTGAGACTGGGATGGAGGTGGGGTCTTCCAGCAGGACAAAGTCCCTAAACATACAGTCGGAGCTAAAATTAAGTGGATTACATCAAAGTATATTAATTTGCTAAAAAGGCCCAGTCAAAGTCCAGACCTAAATCAAACTGAGAATCTGTGGCAAGCTGTAATTGCAGTGAAAGGTGCTTAAATGTAAAAACAAGCTTCGTTTTTCATTCACCTAACAGTTGTTTGTGTTTGTCTGATGCCTTAAAATCCCAAACAAACGTGAAAAGGTGCAAGGGGTGTGGAAACCTGTAAAAGGCATTTTGAAAATGGGCCTAAAACTGCTTTTTCTGTAATATTAGATAAGAGGAAAATTGTGACCTGGACTTTTGTGATGAAGTTTTCCTGTTTTGTTTTTCTGTGTAATTCCTGTAGGATTCCAGTCAGTGGGTAAACTCCTCTGAAGCATCTCAACATCTAATGAGGTGGGAATTCATGTAGCCTCTGTGGTTTTAAACATAGTTTCTTACAGCTCTATTTAGTTTAATAATAAAATCTTTTTTTCTCAGCATCCCAGTGGATCCTGACCCCTCACCCTTTATGTACACAAATTGCCCAGCTCAGATAGAAGGTACAGGATCATCTATGACTCTTTGCACCTCAAAGAATACACACCAATCTGTTCAATATGACACAAAATAAACTTGCCTATTACTGTTTTTCAGGTGAGGCAGATTTTCTGTTTGCTCACTATGATGATAATGATGATGAGGATACTATGTCAGAGGCGGTCTGGAGAAACCGCTACCTCATGGACTATGATCCGCTCAACCAGCTGCTGGTGTGCATGGTCTGTGGGGAGCTTCAGTACTCCCACAGCCTGGATGGAGTGAGGGCCCACATCAATGAGGCCCACCCTCTCACCCTGAGCCTGGAACCCAGAGAGAAACTGAAAATACTGGAGGCCTGGGACGAGCAGGTGTCACAGCGGGAGCGCTTCTTCAGCAGCCAGCTGCAGCAGCATTGTGGGCCTACAGAAGGTACACTGAAGCTGTTAACATGTTCTTCCTAGTTAACATCAAACACTATAACCTTTATATGTCAAGCATTCCAATCACTTGGATAGCAGCAATGCAGTCCTTATGTGCCAGAGGTGAACTTAATTCAATTCAGTTTAATGCAATTCAGTTTATTTATATAGCGCCAATTCACAACACATGTCGTCTCAAGGCACTTCACAAAAGTCAGGTACATACATTCCAATTAATCTTAATCATTGAACAGTGCAGTCAGATTCTGTTATTTATTCAAATTGGATAAAACGTTTTTCTATCTAAGGAAACCCAGCAGATTGCATCCAGTCAGTGACTTGCAGCATTCACTCCTCCTGGATGAGCATGTAGGAGTACTTTCTATGGGAAGGAAAAGTAAATGTTAATGGATTTAGCTCCTTTAGTCGTTTCACCTAGAAAGAAAGAACAGATAAACTCTGAGCCAGTTTTCAAGGTTAGAGTCTGAAGAGAGCACATAGAGTTAGTCACAGTAAAAGCTCAGTCAATTGCTATATCTAGGAGAGAGAAAGGGTTAAACACTGAAAGACAGGGCCATGTGGATCATCGGTAGAGGGTGAGCATTAAGTTGTTGCCAGCAGAAGCTTGGACGATGCCCCTCTCCAGAAAGGTGTCACAGGTAGACACAGAGTCAGGCCAGGTGTAGCTTCTAGGAAGAGAAAAGAGAGAGAACAAAGTTAAAGGCTGAAATAACAGCAAATAATGCAAAATTGGAGAGTAGTGTGAGAATGTAGCGAAGATGGTGAAAGTGGTCATTGTGTCCTCCAGCAGCCTAAGCCTATAGCAGCATAACTACACAGAAAGTTTCTCCACTAAGCCACCAGTCTTTTGCACAGTCAGCATGTCAAATATCTCAGTTTATTTATAAGGCGCCAGTTCACGACAAATACCATCTCAAAGCATTTTACCAGACAATGTGGTCAAAACACATATCCACCAAAATAGGAATATACACCATAATAAAATCAATGAGATCCATAACCACACTGACAGACAGATTCAGAAACTCCTGTTTTCCAAACTGATCTCTCATGCTTAAAAATACACATAGAAAGCATAACAATATGACCACTGACAGGCTAGGTGATTATCACTTCTTCATGGCACCTCCAGGTTGGTGGGATTTAATAAGCAGCACGTGAACATTTGGTCCTCAAATCTGATGTGTAAGTAAAAACAATAGGCAGGAATAAGGATTTAACAAAGTTTGACAAGAGCAGAACTAGGAGGACAGTGTTCCAAGTCTGCATTGGTCAATATATAGTATTCGCTCGCCTGCCTTGACTCACATGTAAACTTAAGTGACATCCCATTCTTAATCCATAGGGTTTAATGTGACGTTGGTCCACCCTTTGCAGTTATAACAGCTTTAACTCTTCTGGGAATGCTGTCCGCAAGGTTTAGGAATGTGTTTGACCATTCTTCCTGAAGCACGTTTGTGAGATCATACACTGATGTTTGATGGGAAGGCCTGGCTCTCAGCCTCCATTCTAAATGATCCCAAATTTAGAATGGTGGCTGGAACTAAAGGGCCAAGCAGAGTTCCTGAAAAACAACCCCACAGCTTAATTCCCCCTCCACCAAACTTTACTCTTGGCACAGTAATGTCAGACAAGTACGGTTTTCCTGGCAACAGCTAAACCCAAACTCGTCCATCAGATTGAGAAACACAATTCGTCGTCCAGAGAACAGGCCTCCACTGTTCTAGAATCCAGTGGCGGCATGCCTCACACCACTGCATCTGACGCTTTGCGTTGCTCTTAGATGCAGCTGCTCAGCCATAGAAACCTATTCCATGAAGCACCATCTAAGCACTGTTCTTGAGCTAATCTGAAGTTCATATGCTATGTTTGGAGGTCTGTAGCGATTGACTCTACAGACAATCGGCAACATCTTTGCAGTATGCGTGTCTGCATCTGCTGCCCACACTCCGTCAGTTTACCTGTCCTACCACTTTGTGGCTGAGTTCCTGTCGTTCCCAATCACTTCCACTTTTTTTAATACTGCTGACAGTAGATAGTGGAATGTTTAGGAGCAGGAAATTCCCCGACTGTACTTGTTGCCCACGTGGCATTCTATCACAGTACCAGGCTGGAATTCACTGAGCTCCTGGGAGTGACCCATTCTTTCATAAATGTTTGTAGAAATATTCTGCATGGCTAGGTGTTGTGTTTTACATATCTGTGGCCATCGAAGAGATTAGAACACCTATCAAATTCTTGTTTCATTTACAGACATGAAAAGCAATCTTTACCTAAAACACGTATAGGTTTTTTCACATCATCTACCTAATGGGACTGGGTGTTTACTCTAAATACACCAAGTTCTCAATGTTCTTTCTGTTTTGTGTTTTTTCAGTTTAATCAAGATAATAATAATAATAATAATTGAGGATTTTTTGTGTGTTTCATGTTTTGACTTTTTGCAGAACCATACGGAAACTGATGTGTAAAAGAGATGGCTGCAGGGTCTACTGGAAACCAAGTCCAAAAGAGAAAACCACCAGTTTTTATTTCTTCTTTCAGTTCTATATTGCAATGTTTTGTTTATTTGCAGGAAGGCATTTGAAAAGAAAAGGCTTGGAGAGAATTCAGCATAAAATAACATTTCCCTCCGTTCCTAACAGGTTATACTGTGGGTTTAGGAAAAGTGGTACGAACCTTTTTTGGATTAATGCTGACCCAGGTTATTTGTTATATTCGTCTTTTATAATTGAGAATAAAAGCCCAACAGACCTGTTGGGCTTGATTATTCGTTAAGGACACATCCATACAGCACAGGAAGGAAACACATTCCAGTCTTTATTTGTGTTGATTAATTGGACCAAGTTTTCTTGTTGGATCTTGGTTGTTCATTGCTGTCTCCAGTTGTGTAATTGCTTTTTAAAGCACCTGTACTATGCTGCTCTTTAAGGCCTGTATGCTGTTTATTCTCTCGTTTTGATATTTGAGGCAGTTTTTTCTTCTAACTTTATCACCCGTGTGGAAATCTTCCTGCAGTACCTTCAGGGGATTTCTATGTTGTATATAAACAAATACAAAGGTAGCTGTAAAAGGCCAAATGTTTTCTCCATGCTGTTTTATTAATATATTTTTGAACATTATTTATTATTATTGAATCTCCTTAAATATAACTGTTTATTGAAGATGCGTTATTCATACATATAATCCCATCTTAGAGTAGTACAGTCTCTCATTCGTAAGTATTGAATATGTAAAGATTTTTCTGTATGAATAGTAAATGGATGAACAGAAGCATCGCAGCTAAATACTGGAATGCATTCCTGTTTTTTGTATTGTTTTCCTCTTTAATCTAATGATGCTTAACATGCTGACAGATGTTTCTGTTCCAGCACAAAGCTGTAAGGGAGAAGACTGAAAGCACAGCTGTAACTGTGAGAAGAGCTCAAATTTCTCTTGGTTATTCACATATGAATGTAATTTTGACTTAATGTTTACCTGTTGGAAAATAATCTCTAAATGCCTTTTCCAGTAATAAACCATTTCTACATTTTGGTTATTCAGTGCAGATTTTTTTTACATATCTAACAATTATCTGATAAGGCCAATGTTAATGTTAACTTTAAAATATCAGGGAATAATAAGAATAATAATAAGAAATAATCTGAGTTTAGGAATGGGTAACCCATGTTATAAAATGGAAATGTTAAAGATTTTCTGTCCACTTTACTGGTTGACCTAAACCAGTAAAGAAGCATTGGCTTGTTCAATTCTCTGTGGTTTTACATCTAATCTTAAACCAAACTTATCATCTTCTCCATTTACCTATTTGCATTCTATAACTATATAGAGAACAGTATGCTGCATTGTATTTAAAGAATCATTTCAGAAACAACTTTTCTTGAACACCATGAAGTGATCAGAAAGAATAGCTAACCAACCCAGGCTTTAATCTTTAGCAAGCTGATCATGTTGCTGACAATGCCTGCTGACAGCCAACACTAAAACTTTCTCTGAAAAAGATAATCAGCGTCAGGACTCTCTCTACTTTTAGGCAAACCTTGCTAGATGCAGATGACATTGTATTTTTGTCTATCTCCAGGGGTCACTGGTTGAGAGGCTGGGTACACCCTAGACAGGTCAGTCCATCACAGGGCTTAACACATGTAATATTTGTATTATATCTATGTAGTTTATAAAGTAGAATAAACCCAAGTTCCTTTTCAACACTCATTCAGAAAAAGAAACATAGATTTTTTTTTTTAAAGCTCATCAATTTTTATGTTAAATACAAACCTGCTTTTGTGAAACTATTATATGCTCATTTGGTGGCATAAAAAAGGCAACGTAGTGACCACTGCCAGTAGGCTGCCAGGCAGTCTAATTAACCTGAAACAAATTTAAAAACAGATATTCTAACAGCCATCTGAACCAAAGCCCTCAGATAGGAGCTTTTACTCCACAGACCTTTTCATAAAACACAAGACATTTTTCTTCAACATTTGTTTTCAAATGTCTGTTTTATTTGCTGATCAGCAGGTCCTTTGAGACTTCTGATTTGATCATGTAATCATTAGAATACTGCTATGAAACCAGGAGGCCTTCGTGTATCCAGGGTATTCTGTAGTGCAGTTATCAGTTGTGGAGGTTATTGTTGATTCATTTGAATTTTCGACTGTTTAAGTGCAATGCCTGGCTGTTTTCTGTTGTGTTTTATTTTTAAGTAAATAAATGTGATAGCAGTAGTTCTATTTGGAGTAAAGCAGTTTTGTGTTCTGAATGACATACTGGACAACTGAACTTTATGGACCTTTTCACATTTCTCAAGTTGTGATGCATTCGCATTGTGTTTTTAAGTTGACTACTTTTTAAAGAAGTCTGACTCTGCCCAGAAGAAACTTAAACTTCTCAGCAGAAATAATTTGCGTTCATGCTCTGTTATTAAGAGTTCATTGTTTCATCCCATGGCTTCTCCTGGACTCCTCTTCCACTACAGCCTCAGGATCTTCAGCAGGCTGTGGTTCTTCTCTTTGAGACTCTGGGTGAGGTTGATGGCGATAGCCTGACTCTCTGTCTGCTGCCCCTTGCAGTTCCTGAGTTCCAGTGTCCAGACGGAACAGAGTGGGAACTTGACCTAAAATAGGATTGTTCTGCTGGAGCCCGGAGATCCACTGGTTCAGAGTGGACTGGTCTCCCTGACTGGTCATGCACATAGCGAAGACTGGACCTTCATCCACTAAAAGATAAATACATGTGTTACACACCATAAGACAATGATCCAGTTAAACACGGTTGAAAGAAGGTTAGAGCCATCTTACAGTCGTCCACGTCAAAGCTCTCATCGTCTCCTAGGTCACGGTCCAAATCAAGATCTAGCTGCAGAGGATAGTCAAAACATTGCTCTGGATCATAGGGTTCCTCTACCTGGGGGGAGAACAGTTACAGCTGAGGCTGGAGAAACTGCAATTCAGGGCTGTTGTTTAGAAAAGTACATTAAGTAATATTATTCTTACCAGCTTATAGTTTTGGATGTCGCTAAAGTAAAATTTGATTTACGTTGATTTTCAAAAGGTTTCAAAAAAAATTATAAATTTAGATATTTGATTATATTTATTGTAAACAGATATAATTGCTGCCACTAAGGCTGGGTTTAGGATCATTGTTTTACTGCATTACCCAGTTTCTGATTCAGCTGTTTGATGGATAGTCTCACATTGGACCAGAATACTTTGGTATACAGAAGAGTTCAAGTTCCACTTGATGCCTGCAAGGTGCCCTGGTCTGGTGTCTAAAAAACTCAAATAAAATGGGGCTAAAATACTGCGGTGATCACTCTAAGAAAGATTTGCCTGTCTTAAATGTTTTGAACTAGTAAATAAACTTAAACACATGGCAGAATAATTGGCCTCCAAATAAAGTGGAGATAAACTTAGAACCCTTGTAAGATTAATTGCCAGAATTGCTTTTTAAAAATTATTGCTGATGTCTTTCAACTTTGGCATTGTGCTAACACATGGTTACTGTATATGCAGCAACACTAACAAACTGCAAAAACTCCAGCAGGTTTTAGAACC
Organism: Crenichthys baileyi; assembly: GCA_036173005.1. Classification (NCBI taxonomy): domain Eukaryota; kingdom Metazoa; phylum Chordata; class Actinopteri; order Cyprinodontiformes; family Goodeidae; genus Crenichthys; species Crenichthys baileyi. The sequence continues at coordinate 961,110 of JAHHUM010000305.1, read as the reverse complement.
AGTTTAAAAGCTGATGATTAAGTAATTGGTCCATTTGATGAGCAGCAAATAACGGCTGCTTTAATGCAAATGGAAACAGTACTGCTGGACATAGTAGTTCCATGAGAACTAATGACATGGGGAAACATGCTGTCCAGCTGAGGCTGGTTTTACCTCACTACTATGGACCAATATGTTATTTCCTCATACATAAAATGTATCAAATCTAACGTGAAAATCTGTGTCTTGTGGTTTAAACGAAGGTTCTGTGAGGTAAGGATCATCAGATCCCTCTAGGGCCTGATGATTGATTGCAGGAAGGATAGAAGCAGCATACTTACAATAAATTGTTCACTTCATATGTTAGGATTTAACACATACAACCAAATCGGCATCAGTAACATATTAACTGTTATTATAAAATACATACAGTAACAGAGAATATACAAACCTTTTCTTCAAGTGGGATGGGGTCAGCTCTGAGAACATAGTAGTAGACACAGGTCTTCCTCAGCCACAGGGGGAAGGGCCCCTCCACAAACACCGGCTTGTTTGGGTTATGCTTGGCCAGCAGCTCCATCTGGCTGGGGCTCTGGATACCTGACAAAAAGGCAGGAGGCAGTGAGCAAACGGCAGAAAAAATATGAAACTGATCCAAACATGCAATCAAATGCTTAGCTCTTTACCTCAACATATAAACATCAATGTAGCAACGAAATATCTGATATATTTATTCAACTCTAACACAGCCTTTCACATGACATCTAACATTTGTTTTAGAACAAGACATAAAAATCCATACCTACTATATGTGGACGTTTGATTTCTTTCCCACTTTCAGTAAAGTCTGTGCAGGGCAGCTGTTGGGAAGAGCAAACAAAAACATGGTAGATGAATTTTAGTCTCTAAATTTAGAGATACTTCACATTTTTACTGATTATTAAATCCAAAGAGGAAATGTTTATAATTATGTTCCCAAGTAACTGACAACTAAAGCAGTGTAAAGCATTGTAATAAGGCAGCAAAGATAAACTAACAGCGGACACCTTCTCTCAGGTTTCTTCTAAACAGTAAATAAACAACAGAAAAGCCTATTTTCTTCGTTTGTTTTATTGGTGCATTGAGGCAGCATGGTGGTGCAGTTGGTAGCACCGTTTCATTGCAGCAGGAAGGTCCTGGGTTTGAATCCTGACCTGGAGTTTGTTTGTTCTCCCTGTGCATGTATGGGCTCTTACCAAAACAGGACTGTTAGTTAACTGGCCTCTCTAAATATCCCTTATATATGGCTGTGTGTGTGTGTTGTTGTTGTCTGTGCAGTGGATTTCTATGATGACCTGTGATTGACTGGCAACCTGTCCAAGATGTACCCTGCCTCTCACCCAATAGCTTCTACATGCGAGGCCACTGTGACGCAAAGTGATAAAAGTTGCATGTTTTCTTTGGAGTCAACCGTTGCTAACTATAGAAGTCAATGATTTTTACCATCTACCCTGCCGTAGTCTGCATGTTAAATTAAGATAGTGGTGTCACCTTTCACAGCCTCACCTGTGCTGATGACACGACTACACTGACAAAGTTTAGGGCCGCAACCAACAATTATTTTATTAATTGCTTTATCTGTCGACTATTTTTTTGATTAATTGATTAATAATCAGATAGCAAAAGGTGCTTAATAGGAGATTTTTACAGATTTTGAACCAGGTGAAGCTAAAGTTATGCCACTTGAGGAGTTCTGGATAGAGCAGATTTACACACATCAAAGGTTTTTCATTTTAATGCAAAATGTAGATATTTTTTGTACAGTTTTGCCCCAATTACTCCTCTGAGTGAGTTGTTCTTTCAGCAAAGGGCACGTTTTAGAGTCTTTATACTCCAATTAACGATTATTCGATTACTAAATTAGTTGACGACTATTTCAGTAATCCATTTATTTCGATTAATCCGATTAATTGTTTCAGCCCTAATTAATTGAGAGGATTTTTTTGTGCCAAAAAGCAAAAGCAGATATGTTGCTGCCAAACGTTTTGGCCATGACTAGAAAAGGTTGTAATATGGACTAAACCGCTACACACACAAAACTGTGTGAGCCTCTAACAGGCTAAAAGTTCAATTAATAAAATCAAAAAAGCATTTTTCCTGAATGATTCTTCTTAATGTTGTTTAAGCTAGGCTAACCTAAAACTGTACCTGGTAGATGGTAATCTTAGCATCCAGGTCGTTGGCAATGCGAGTCAGGCTCAAGTGGGCCAAGTCCACAGGGTCTTCAGGCAGGGGCTGAGGAATAGGGAAGGGGTTTATGTGCTTGAACTTTGGGAACCAGTACATGATACGTTGGTACTTTCTCATTGGGTGGCTCTTCTCTCCAAAGATCTGGACCAGCAGGACCTTGGTCTCAATGTTGGGCATTATACCTGAAGCACAGACAGAAACATTTGAATGGAGCCATTAACCTGTGGAATTGCCATGCAGATCAACGTTCCAGCTCTACTTGGAACCCTACTCTCTAAATTAAATGGAAAAGGCACCCACCGTAGTTCTCCATCTGCTCCAGTAACTCCACCCCACACTCCTGCTGTCTGGGATAGTGGTTAAACATTCGCTGAATAAAATTTCTGGGCACAAACACCTCTTTGGGAAAAACATCCAGCAGTTTGTTGTATACACTTAGGTCTCTCTCTACTCCGAATTCTGACATTTTCTTTAGAGCAGCGTAGATAAACTCTACATGTCCGCGCCGTCTTATGTCCCTCTTGGTGAAAACATTGATCACTTTGTTAAATGTGGCCTTTGTTTTGTACTCTTTGGCCACCTGCTCAAACAAGTCCTCCTGAGTGGCCAAGGACTTCGTCCCCTTCTGCTCGTCCTCATTAACAAACTGTGCAGGTACAGGTCCTCGCTTTGCAGAAGCTGGGCTGCAACGAAAATATCTCAGCACCTACAAAGGAACACCGCTTTATTATATATGCAAGGGACAGTCATATTATGTATAATCCATATTGGGCCTTATTTCATTCACAACAGGAAAAATACACCTACTGTCAAAATCAATTAAGCAACAAATTAAGCCCCCAGAAGGAATGCCCGGATCTAAATGGAATTTGGACTGCATGCAGACCAGGAATGGTTTGTAAAGGATTCCACTTATACGGACCTGTACCTCTAATATTTATCCTGAGCATTGTGCTGTTAGTCACAGAGTGAAGCTCACCTGCTGCTGTTCGTTGTGTTGCACAATAAGCTGAGTAGTGGACGGCAGCAGGGCACAGCGCTGGGCAGCAGTCCGGCCTGGCCGAACCAGCTGCAGGAGGCAGCGGGAACACTTCATCCTGTCAGCGCTGCCTTCCAACAGGTTTCCATCTGACAGGACGGCACACAGCAGGTCAGTGTGATCACGACTCAGTCATGAACAGAGATATGCTTCAGTTAACACAAACCATGTAATTCCCGAGAATGAAAGCGGCAACGATCGGTCACAATTATAAGAACATGTTTTAAACGGACTAGTAAAAAAACATATTGCAGTGGAAAATGTCTGTTTAATATTCCTAATGTACATATTGGACTAACACATAAAGCTATTTCAACACCAGCTGAGCCAACAAACTTACCTTAATGCAAAGTCTCCTTCAAAACTCGCCTCCCGTGGACGCATCCATGTTAGAAAACCGGCGGAACATCCTGGTTCAGCACATTTTTTGTTCCCCCCACGAAACAACAGAAACATTGACGCTGGTAAATAGTTCCCGAGGCGCCTGGGCCTGTTAACCAAAAGGAAAATATAAGTCTGGCCATTATTAAATTTAATTAAGTAGCAATAATAAAATTTATATTAAATAATACAAATAAACCCATTTGTTGTACTCTCTTTGTCATTTCAAACACCTTAACTTCCTTCAGGGAAATTTGCATTTGCAACAAATTTTCAAACCTATTAAAAGTTGATGATTACTTTGTGAAAATTAAAAAAAAAAAATTTTCCAAAAAAAATAAACCCAAAAAAAAAAAAATAATAAAATTTATTTTAAAATAATAAAAATAAACCCATTTGTTGTACTCTCTTTGTCATTTCAAACACCTTAACTTCCTTCAGGGAAATTTGCATTTGCAACAAATTTTCAACCTATTTTAAAGGTCTGATTTGATTACTTTGTGAAGTAATTCAGTATTGAGGAATCTGATTAAAATTTGATTAAAATATATGGTAAAATCATGCATTAAAATGTAATTCCTTTTTTTGCTTTTTGTATATCAGAATAATTTAAACTGCTAAGGCTGTGCCTCAGTGCCACCGATTGCAAAATTTAAATGTAACGTTGCAAACTTATTGATCATGACTGTGTTTGTGAATGATAGATGGTGCAACTCTGGGTATTTAACTATCAAAGAGAGCTCTGCAGTAAGGGCATTGGGTTGTTAGCTGTTGCCATGAGATGATATTACTTGCCACGGGAGTTTACACATTATCGTGATAACGAAGCATGCCCCCATCCCCGCAAATGCGTCAGCTGCCTGTGATGCCACACTGTAACCAGCATATGCCAAACAAGGCATTCCAAAGCCCTTTTCCTGATATTTGGGGATTTTAATCATGTATCCCTGACCCCCATGCTCCGAAACGGACTTATTGTATGCCATCACGAATGAGGCATACAGCTTATCATCTCTCCCTACTCTGGGGTGCTTAGATTACAACCTGGTTTATTTACAGCCTGTTTAAACCTTCTTATACATAGAAAACCAGCTGTGAAACACACAGTAAAGGGGTGGTCTAAGGAGACTGTAGAAGCCCTGGGGCTGTGGGACAATGAATTATATATCTATTCTATATTGTTTTATTCTATTCTATATTGTTTTATTCTATTCTATTCTATTCTATTCTATTCTATTCTATTCTATTCAAATTATAACTTCCCCAGGTAAAGATACAACAGATCTCTGACAGACATTGTTGAGGTTATTAGCACCATTAGAGCAGAAGACACAAAGATCAGAGGTCCAGCTGTCGTCTATAGGTAACAGTGGATTGGAGAGTAAACTGAAGGTAGGTCATATTCACGGGGCTTGTGTAAGGGGGTTCTTCTAAATGCGGGGTGTGACTGGCAGGTGTGTCCCTGCAGCTCAAGCTCGTTCAGGCCAAACAGAAGGAACATAAAGAGGAGCAGATGCCAGATTGTTGTTACTTGCTGAGTGGTAATCAGGCCTCCGGCACTTTGTTGAGCCTTAACTCTATGTTCCTTAGTCCTCCTCCTGGAACAAGGAAAGAAACGCCATCAGCAAACTGTTCAACACACCACAATCTGTCTCAACCCCTGTGGATATATACACACTTTGCTACCCAGATCCTCTGGAACTCTGGCAACAGTAAGACTCAGCTTCTCACTCTTCATTGCATATTATTAAACTTTATTTCACATACTTGTCCTTATTTAAGTCTTTTACACATTGTGGCTGTTTGGATTGATGTTGATATATGATGGAGCAATGGAAACCGAAGTGAAATTCCTTGTTTGTGCACACATTCTTGGACCCATCACAGCTCCACGCAAACAATCTCTGACCGTGGAGTTCTTATAAATACAATTAACCCATCACATCCTTCTTAAAATTTTGTTCTAATTTCTGTCTTGTATAAAGCACAGAAGAAATTCAATTCTTTTTTCCAAAGAAAATTATTTCTTTATGGTAGATTGTGACTTACCAAAGCAGAAGGCCCATCATGACCAAGCTACAGGGACATTTAAAAAAATGTGAATATCGTAAAAAATAGTAATATGTTTTGTCACTCATTTCAGAAAGTGAAACTCGTATAGATTCATCACACAGAGTGAAATATTTTAAGCCTTTCTTGTAATTTTGATAATTATGGCTGACAGGCAATGAAAACCAACATTTTTTTCTTAGAAAATTCAAAAATTAGAAAAGATCAATTAAAAAAAGAATATTTTAAACAGAAATGTCAGGCTTCTGAAAAATATATGTTAATTTCTATGCACTCAATACATAGACCGTCTTTTGCATGAATTACTGCATCAATGCAGCGTGGCATGGAGGCGATCACCCTGTGGCAACCTATGGTTCTGCTGAGGTGTAAAGGAAGCCATGGTTGCTTTGATAGTGGCCTTCAGGTCATCTGCATTGTTGTGTCTGGTGTTGTTTCATATTCCTCTTTACAATACCCCATATACTCCCTATGGGGTTCAGGTTAGGCCAGTTTGCTGGCTAATCAAGAAAAGCAACACCATAGTCATTTAAAGATTTAAAGTACACTGGATGAAAAACATACCTGGAAACTTCAGATCAGCTTTAACTATTGGATAGTAATGTCTTTGTCTTTGCCTTCTACTCTTAAACATCAATAGAAATCTCTCAGAAATTTTTTAGCAGATGTTTCTTTTCCTGGTCTATTATTATTATTATTTTATTTGCTAGAATAAACTGTACATAGACCTGGACTAGAAATAGGTGCCGGGTCCATATAGACATTTCTAAATTTTCTTTTACTGGCTAAATCCCACATTTGCTAATTATTTTTTTCTGATTGCAAATATCCATTTGTTTTATAAATCGAACCAACAGTATTAGTCGATAGTTCAAAATATAGACACATGCTTTGGTATGATGTAAATTGGCAAAAAACCAAAATATGTAGTGATAGAACTGAATCAACATGGACACAAAGCCAACTGCAACTAAACGTCTGTTGAAGAAAAACATCAGGGACAGCAGAAGGAACAAGGTTAGACATCTGGAGACAAGGTCGGTTCTTGAACAAATCCATACTTCTGATTGTTTGGGGACATTTAGAAAACTGATATGAGGAAGAAAAGGAGAGCGCTACCATGATTCTGTCTAGTGGTGATAGTAAAGATTGCTAAAACCATCTATGTGTGGGATCCATATTTCTAATTCTGCCATCTACACTAGCATGAATAAAAAGTGGGATTAAAAAAGCCACCTTGAGCAGCTTCCTTCAACAACCCAGGAACAATCTACTCGTCATCTGTAGATTTTCCAGCATCACAGATCAACATTTTACAAAGCAAATGCATTAATGACGTGGCTCAGAGATAATCGAGATTATCATATCTTTACAAATTTGGATTCATGGACAGAAATCTCCCTAGATCCTGACATCACAACCCGTGGCCAACAAGAACCGACAAACTGTGATTAACTCCAAGCACCAACACAACAAGAACTATCAGTCAGGATGGCTCCTGGCTAACCATATGGACAAACTGCTGCTTCTCAACTCTAAAACACAGACTTCCACGGATTTGCCGCTGTTTGTCTGACCAAAACCTGGCTCGGTGGGCACACCCCGGACTGCGCAACACAGATGCCAGGCTTCCAGCTGTTTCAAACGGACCGCATCGTCGAGCTCTCAGGGCGAATGAGAGATGGTGAAATCTGTTTTTACATAAATGCAGGTTGGTGTACTGACATCACTGCTCACTCTCTTTTCTCTTCCTAGAAGCTACACCTGGCCTGACTGTGTGTCTACCTGTGACACCTTTCTGGAGAGGGGCATCGTCCAAGCTTCTGCTGGCAACAACTTAATGCTCACCCTCTACCGATGACCCACATGGGCCTGTCTTTCAGTGTTTAACCCTTTCTCTCTCCTAGACATGGCAATTGACTGAGCTTTTGCTGTGACTAACTTTATGTGCTCTCTTCAGACTCTAACCTTGAAAACTGGCTCAGAGTTTATCTGTTCCTTCTTTCTAGATGAAACGACTAAAGGTGCTACATCCATTAACATTTACTTTTCCTTCCCATAGAAAGTACTCCTGGATCAGTACTTGTTTGTTGTCTTTGTGTCTCTGCTCTGTTCTCTCTAACCCCCAGTCGGTCGTGGCAGATGGCCGCTCACACTGAGCCTGGTTCTGCTGGAGGTTTCTTCCTGTTAAAAGGGAGTTTTTCCTCTCCACTGTCGCTACATGCATGCTCAGTATGAGGGATTGCTACAAAGTCAACGCCAGTGACTGTCCACTGTCTCTACATGCTCATCCGGGAGGAGTGAAAGCTGCAAGTCACTGACTGGATGCAATCTGCTGGGTTTCCTTAGATAGAAAAACTTTTTATCCAATTTGAATAAATAACAGAATCTGACTGCACTGTTCAATGATTAGGATTAATTGGAATGTATGTACCTGAGTTTTGTGAAGTGCATTGAGACGACATGTGTTGTGAATTGGCGCTATATAAATAAACTGAATTGAATTGAACTGTATTACAGAAGAAAAGTTAGTCCTCACCTAGAGTAATTTTTTATAAACTGTAAACCTTTTTATTCACAGAGGGAGTTCTCCTCGTTTGTTTTGGCTGGTGTTTACATTCCACCACAAGCCTGCACATCAGGGGCTGAAAAACAGCTCGCTGAACTGATAACAGACATGGAGGAAAAAACAACCAGACTCATCATTGTTCTTGGGGATTTTAACAGCGCAAACATCTAAAATGAAATTTAAAAAAATACACAGCATATTAAGTGTTCCACCTTCATCTCAGTTCAAACCTTCTCTCCCATTTCGAACTTCTCTCCATCCAGGACTTGTACGGGTCTAGGGTCAGGAAATAGGCAGCTAACATCTCTCCAGACCCCACAAAGCCACGACACAAGCTGTTTAGTTTTTTACGTCAGCATTACAGCGCACTATTTGGAAAAACCAGCAGCCACAAAGACAGTTTGTTCCCCCAGGCTGTTTCTCTATTACTTTTACCAGTTCTCCAGAAAGTGCTCAATTCTGCCATATCCTGCCCCGGACAGTCAGCTTCCCTTCATGTTCCTGATCTCCATCCTTCAATTTATTTAGCTTAATCTTCTTCAGTTTATGATTTTGAACCTTGGATACTGTTTTTGTAAGTTTCTGGTTGAGTTATTAAATATTTTTATTTTTTAATCCACTGCTGCCTCTCTATTGCACCATTTGTGTCCTCCACACATCTACCATTGTGACACTTTAAAGGTTGTCTTACTGGTATTTCAAATCTTAATTAGCTCACCCTATTTATCAGATTTGCTTCTGTCCTACAGCCACCCGCTCCAATTCTTCATCGTTTTATTATCAATATAAAAATAATCTTTTTACTGAGATCATAAGAAGCGTCTCTTTACGTAAAACTGATGCATTTGCTGATGGTTGTTGAAATAAATATTTTTATACATTTTTGCCATAACCTGAAATCAACTTCAATCAAAAATCTAAAACCAACATACATTTATGCTACAGGTAAAACATGAAAAGATGCAGTACCACTTAGCTTCGTGTGGTGGCGATAGAGGCTTACTAACCACAAACACACCCTTCCACGCAAGATTGTTTTAAAAAGTTGAAGTCATTTCTTTCTGGTATATTAAATATTTCAAAAACTGGTTACAGTTGCAGAGGCTGTTGGAGTAAAAAGTGGTGTTGAGTAAAAGTGTTTTTAAAAGATACTTTTGGATCAAACGACGTGTTTCTTTTTCTTTTGCCTTTTTATGACTGTTTGCTACAGAGTTGTTAGTGAATTGAGTTCTGCTTGGTCTAAATGCAGAACAGTGTTTTATTTAGAGGAAAAAGGCGTTTCCGGTATTGCTATCCGCGCAGATTTGGAGATTGACACGCCATGAGCGTGTATACGACACTCCTCTCAGCATGGAAAACGCGCCGTAGCCTGGCGTTCACTCTACATCCAAACAAACTGCACTTTTAGGCTGAAATTCAGACTTCGGATTATGGATTCCTCCACCAACAGTTTAGGTAAGTAAGACGGCGAAACGCGCCTTTTGTTTTAGTTCAGCTGGCATTAGTTATAACTCTGTGGGCTCACTGTGTGAAAACATCTCTCCCATGCAGTGGAGTTTACCTCACTGTAAAAAATGTAAATGTTTCGGTTAATGCAGCTACAACTAAAACATCGGTTCTACTATTGAAACTGTCAGGCCTGTCGGTCCTGCTGTGAAGCAGCTTCCAGGTCAGTTTTTCGGCGCAGTGCTGCCGCATTCTTCACTGTGTTTTGATGGGGGATGATGGTGAGAGGAACGCACAGGCTCGAACAAAGTTACTGCACTGAAGGGAGGCTGACGGTTGCTAGAACCAACAAATCTCATGTTTTACCACCAGTAATGTGTAGGAACTGTAACATGACCGCAGCCGTCATGCGTGGGTGTGTGTGTGCGCGCACTCATTTGGAAGAGCTGCAGTTTTGTAGTTTGCGCGCCTGCACGCGCCAGAATATTTCAGACTGTTAATGGAACGAGTGTCTGATTCAGTGCACAGGTCAGATCTGCTGGGTGGAAACTTTAGTTGCTTAGGTGCAACTTTCTGGGCTGGAAGCATGTTTCCATTCTGTTAAACAGGGTTGCATTTGCAGTGTTGTGGCTGTTCTCAGCACTGACATGATTCCCCTGCAGAGGCGTCTGAAGATAAAAAAGAAAATCTGTAGAAACGGATGTAAAGTGTTTGATTTATCCCCCTTGCCAAATAAGCACTTTATTAGATAAAAAAAAAAAACAACAACTAATGGAACGCATTACAGTTGAGAGGCACTCTCAAGCAACATAAGAGTGTGTGTGTGTATATTGCACTGCCCACTAACTGTTACATAGAAACTGTTACACAATACTGCTGTTGTTGCACATCTGCAGCCCTTGCCCTCTCAGCCTGTGTGCTGATGTTGATGTTCACCTGCCTTGTTAAACGGATGGGGTGGAAAGGCACAGAGGAACTGTAAATATCACCAGGAGTTGCTTGCCAGCATCTGTGGGCAAGGCTGTGGTTTCCCTGCACAGGAGGGAACCTGGAGTTAAATGCTCGTTTCTGCAGAGATCTTTTTTCATGATTGGGATAATCTGGTGCTGTTGCTTCACAACATGAACGTTATTACCCGGCATAATCTGTTCTGCTGATGAACACTGGAACACTGGAGCTTGAGCCATGTGCACATTCTACTGTCAGCTGACTATTTTTCAGATGGTGATACTGGACAGATTCCATCCACACATCTAACCAAACTGATGTACAAATAGTTTGCATATTATATTTTACATTGAATTAAAAACAGGACTGTACCATGTCAGAAAACATCCAGTGGTGATATTGTTGTTGAAAATTGCAAAGATCACATTGGTTTTCCTCAATCTTCTCTTTCTTTACCATCATCGCAGTGTCCACTTCAATCTCATGTGTTTCCACAGCTCAGCTACTAAAATCTACATCAGGTGTGCATGTCAGGGGTAGTCAAAGTCCCTTCAACGGCAAAATACATTTTTAGGATACTAATATGAATACATGGGACCTGAAATTTATTAATTTACTAACTGTTGAATCCAATTCTTTGTTATTGCAGTATTGCACAAACTGATATTATAATGTCGCCTGTGATTCAGTAAGTTGTGCAGGTCTAATGAAAACAGACTTGAATGGATCGAGACAAGACAGGATCAAGAGTAAATCTCTGACCTCATTAATTAGATTATGATTCAGTCATTCAGTGAAATGTCATATAAATAATCTGGCAATTCAGTTTTATAAATGTTGTGTTTTTAATAAGCTCATCAAATTTTAAACACACATTTAGACACTTAATGAGTCCTGAAGCATGTCATTGCTGTGTGAGATACATTACGAAACCTTAAAAAACCTTACACTAGAAATGACAACATTATGAGTTTGTATGAGGAGTGCAAGGCTTAAGTAAAACTATATAGAGTGGCTTCTGGGCTGAGGGTCTGGCCAGGGTGTGCCTCGCCTGTTCCTCCTTCCTCCGTGTGACCCTTCACAAAACAAACTGCTACAGAAAACGTATAGATGTGAAAATTAATAAAAATGAAAGTAGAAGGTTGATTTCTAGAAGTCTACAGCTGATGCTTTCAGTAAAACTCAAACAGTGCCAGGCCTCTTGATCAATTTGACAACTCTGATGCAAGATATGCAAACCCCCACCTAGCACAGTAAGCTAGTTTTATAGAAGTCTATGATCAGGTTTGGTCTGATTTATTCATACTGAGTTATTGTCATTTTATTTTACAAATACAAATTCATCTCCATCCCTCATGATTTACCAAAGGCATCTTGATCTTGGTGCACATACTGTAGCTTCTGGTTGATGTTCATCAAACTACCTGTATTTTTAAATCAAAGTAATCCGGAGTCAGTCTTTGAAGTTATGTTTTGGTGAAAAATCATCTCCAAAGATTTGTGCAGACATCAGCAGGAAGTTGCATCAGCTAATTGCAGCGATTTCCGAGCTGTTCCCTTCCAGAATGTTGTAATAGTCCCTTTCAGAGGAGCAGGCATGCAGCTTACCAGGAGTCTGGCGGGACACAGTCTCTCTCTGTCTCTCAGAGCAACAGTACATATTATAGTGCATTTTGTGGCTCTGGCTGAAACGTGTCTTCTGTGGAGTCAAAAGCTTTAAGTAACTAAACTTTGGACTTAACAGATACTGCAGTTACTGAAACAATCTGCATACTGAAACAATCCAAGAAAGTGGGCTTACACACAAGTTCACTGCGATGAAGAGAGTGGTATAAAAAATGTCCTCAAAGAGAAACTTCTTGTAACAATTCATGCACAGTTTGGTGATGATCTGTCTGTTTTCCAGCATGATGGAACCTTAAGTGGCTCAAAGGTCAAGTCAATGAAATGTTGGACCTGTTTTCAGGAAGATCCTTAGATCTTAACCCAGTTCTTCAACTCCGGTCACTTGTTAAAGCAGGTGATCAGTTCCAAGCACTCAGAAAAATCCACGGTTCACCATCTGTCAGGGTCTAGGTTAGAAGTTTATCCTTAAAGTCAGATTAAATTGCAGAAGTTATAAAGGTGTTTGGTGTATCTGGTAATAAAAGCTTTTAAAAAAAGCTTATAAAATATTGGAACTACTCTTTTTATTACCATAAAAATATGTCTAAGAATGTGTCGCTGACAAAATATCTGGCCATAAATATAGCCACTATGGGATCATCTTTTTGTTCACTGACCACCCTGAAGTGTTTGAAATGTTAGTATTAGAAAGTAACAGAAAATCATGCAGTGGCGATATTTTTGGTCAGTATAACAATGACATCAGTTGCAACAAATCAAAATTGTTCTCAATCTGCGATTTTTCAGCTATGCTTTTCTGTGACCCCTAACAACCTTGACATTTGAATCTGTCAGGCCTGGGTATCTGCTGTAGTCAGACTTCTGCCAGCAGCTTAAATATCTTATTAACCTGCAAAGTGTGAACACATGATTCCTGGATCTTATTGGCAAACAATTACTGTATCCTTTGTCGTAATAATATTGCATACACTAATATTGCTATGACAACATTTCTGATCATCCAGCTTTACATAGGTCTCAGCACATCAGGTCACTGAACAGGTGGCCTCATGCTGTCAGAGTTTAATGGTCAGACCACAGCTTTCTCTTAAGGTAAAATTGTATAATGATATTTTGTGGTATTTATTGCTCTAATGATAAAAGTTATGATTATATTTTCATCAATCTTTCTGGCTGTAAGTTGATGGTTGCATACAGTCAGAGCCCCTCAAAAAAACACCTTAATAAGAAAATCTTCATATAAAATATATAATCGAAGAGGCTAAAAAGCTTGCAACGATTTCATTCCATGATGCTATGAAACATTTTGATATTTATTAATGCTCTCATGAAACCCACAGTGTTAAAAAAATGTTCAAAAAGCAAAGCTAACAAACAGCCAAACTGTAATAATAATTTGGGTTTTGGAAACATAATTAGTTTTTTCACATTTCACGTTTTGTCACATTGCAACCACACATTCCATTGTATTCAGTTGGGATGTTATGTGATAAATCAAGAAAAAGCAATGTATAATTGTTAAGTGGAAAAAAATATGAAACATGATTTTCATGTTTTTTTTTTCTACAAATAAAAATTTGAATGTGGTGATGTAAAATATTACTTACATTTGTACTATGCACCTATTACTATGATACCACTAAATTAAACCCAGAGCTACTTGTAAAAGTAATCTAATTAGCAAACCCCCTATGTATGTAATTGAACCTCATTATAATTCCAACCGTTCTATGAAGGAGGTAGACCTTTTTAGCCTGAGTGAGTTCATTTTGCAGATTTTTATTAGTAAAATATCTTTTGAATGCTTTATCGCTTTCCTTCCATTTTACAGTCGTGTGCTACTTTGGGTTATCAAAATCCTAAAATCCCTATAAATTACGTTGATGTTTGTGCTGATAATGTAACAAAATGTAAAAACCTTGAACGCGTGGGAGTACTTTTGCAAGGCACTGAATATGTGCATGAAAATCATAGCAAAGCACTTAGTGACATATCTGTATCCAAACTGGTGCTGTGTATGTTCAGCAGTGACACAGCACCGGTTGGATTTACTATGCTGTTTGTCAGTCACAGGTTTGTCCTGGCCTGAAGTGTGTCCAGTATGATTTTACCCTGATCAGAATAGAATAAATGAAAGAATCCAATGAAAAGCTGCTAGGATGGGGTTACATAATGTGATGAATACATGTGCCATGGGACACTTAAACATTGATGCTGTTGTTAGACCATGTGCCATGGTTGTTCTTGAATGTGTTGCCCTAGTTTAGGCTTCTTCTGCCACTTGAGTTATTGCTTGTCTAAATAGTTTTTAAGAGAAACGTACATCTGTCAGATTCTACATGTTTTCTTTCAGAAAGGTAGGCACTGGTTTAAAGAATGAAACAAAGGGCAGATTAGATTCTTCATAGACTGAAGACTCTGAGAGGAAAACCCACAAAGAGTTGTTTCACTCTTGAGAGAATCAGTGTGGCTCCACAGTCTCCCACTCACTGTCACCCGACCGCTCACACGTCCTCGTTCTTACTTCCTCCTGATGTATCACATTGTAAAGTCATGTGGAGAACAAAGTACAGCCTTTTCTCCTCCAAGGTTTTGAATTTTAGAGAACAATAAACAAGTGGCTGTATTAATTTGGCTTCTAAGAACCTTGTTAGGAAACTACTTGTTTAACTGTGGTTTGGAATTTTAGCTGGGGGTGGAGGGGTGGGGTTGATCTGGGAGGTTGTGGAGGTTAACCCTCCTGACCCTGAGAGAGTGAATGACCAATAAAAAGAAGGCATGTCCACCTCCATGAAATCAGATTTCCTAGCAGTTTGCTAGTATGAAGCATAGGGGTGTATGTTAACACAATGCCAGGGTGCAGGTCGAACATCAGGAAGTTTGTTACAGATGAATGAGTTCTAGGGCAGCATGATATTAGAAACTCCTGCTATGGCAATATTTTTATTGAATAATGTGCTAACTTTATCACATTATTAGGCTTTATGCATTAACCTACATATTCCTCACTCCTTTTGTCTGTCATATGCCGTTATGATGCTTGCTGCAGTCTCTGACCTTTGGCATGTTAGGCACTGTTATCTGTATCACATTTGGAGATCTTCTGCAATGAGACTCAGTACATCAGGCTAAAAATATTATTGGCAAGTAAAGCATGAACTTCTTGGAATTTAAAAGCCATTGCTCTATTGCATTGCAAACAGTCCTTTGGCATATTAATGCTGATATTGTGATTCCGACATATTTGCCTAAAGAGTAACTCTAGTAGGATCGACTGTTCACTATCTAACGGGTAGAGTTTAATAACTTACCATCATCCATTGTCTGGACCTGCAACTTCTCTCTTTGACTTTGTATGTTTCTCCAGCCATGCTCCTGAGCTCCTCTGTCCTTACAGTTTTTACCCCGAGGAGCTTGTACAGCTTCATTACTTTTGAATAATTCGTATCTTTACTAGAATCTATAGTTTAATTTTCAGAGAAAACGACCAAGCATTTTCTCAGAACTGAGTCCTTGGAAGCAACTGCATATCTTAAGATTTCTTCTAGAAAAAATCACCCTGGGTTTTCTCTAGAAATGATGTCAATTCAACGTCTGGTAAATACAAAAAATGTTATTGTATTAGTTGTGCTGTTTTTAGAGTTTACCTTCAGATTGAAGATTCTAACTAAAACCTTTAAAGTCTTGTGAAACTTTTTTCTCTCAGTAATGCAGAGCCTGACCTCAGGGTGAACTCACTGAGACTGAGGGGTGTTTCTACCTTGAAACGTACCTTCTAACCTTTCCTTCATTGCAGCAGTTGATTCACTAAGATAATTGCTGATGTCTTTCCACTCTGGGATTGTGTTAACATACACCTGTATTATTCATACCCACAAGCTCCCAAGACAATGTGACTTGCTTTGCTTAAAATACAGCAGTGCAGCAGTTGCAGCTGTTGAGTAGAACTGAGTGGTTGTTGCTGTTGATTGATCAATAAAATGTTGTGATGTTTTTGTGCCCAAGTAGTTTTTTTATTTTTTATTTAATTTAATTTTATTTTGTGGCACTAATGGCGTTTATTTTGTAAGTTAACCAACAGGAAATGGGGTGAAGAGAGAGGGGAAGACATGCAGCAGAGGTTAACAGGCAGGACTCAAAGCCGTGACCCCTACGTCGAGGACTGTAGCCTCCGGGTATCTGGGGAAAGAGGGCAGTGGGAGAAAGGAAAGAAGTGCAACAAATGGCACAAGCCAGCGGTGACACCATTGCAACTCAAAAAACAACTTCAGTGCTTTAGAGTCTAAGCCAATAGTCACTCATCTGTCAAAATATTTTCTAACATTTACTTGATTCTTGTGCTATAGTAACGCCATCAGTCCACACAAAATGAAACAAGCTGCTATTTTGTTCTTCAGTGCGCTTTACAAAAACCTTTCACTCTGTAAAATCCAGCAGCAATAGACCCCAATGCCATTTCCCAACTTTTTTTAGTGTCCGTGTACATTTGTTGGTGAAAGAAAATACCTGAAAGCATTGTACCTTGCTGCAGTCAGAATAAAAAGCCTCATACTTGTAAAAATATTGTAAATTCTTTCCGGAGTATTTTAAACTTTTTGGTGCTACCTGACCTAAGTAGCATGAACTGACCACTTAGCGATTAGGCATTCACTGGCTGGAAAAGCAGCAGGTTTAGTGTCTGACTAATCGGTGCCAGGTAAAGGTGAAAACGGACTGATTTTACTCACCAGCCCCTACTTTTTTTACCTGGTGCATTCATGGTTAACATGGCACACAGCTAACATTTACTTTAAACGCTTTTGTAAAACGTTTTTGTACAGAGACGACACAACATAAGAAATTTTCTACCACAGTTTGGTTCACATAGTTACACTTAGTTGTTCATTAAAATGACAGGAGGGTGTTTAAAGAGTTCATTTCCACAACGAGCCATTGTTTAAGTTAGTCAGGGGATGTCAGTGAACGGCCCTTTTACCTCTGAGCAATTTAAAAAGCTTGTTGAATTCAGTCATTTAAAGTTAAAAGAGGGAACGGAAAACTGGAATAAGTTGTTCATAAATTAACATCAGCATTTGTTCTATCTTTAGTTTCACTGTAGCAAGACAAGGTGAGAAATACTTTTTTGTGTATCGAAAGCAGCTGAAGTGCTCCAGGATCCTTAAGGTTGTGTGTAACAGTGTTTGTGTGGTGCTGGGCCAGTAGTGTGGAACGGCAATAAACAGTGATGAGTGGTGTGGTCTGCAATCAAAGAGCTAAATATGATGTAAGGTTAAGTTTGCTAACCAACCCTTGCATACAGTATGTATTGCACTGTATATATGTCATTCTTAATGAATATAAATGTGGGGATTCTTCACTCTGGTTTAGCAGACGGTGTGTATGTCTCACTGCAGTCCGTCATGTGTAGGAAGGAGGAAGAGAAAGTTTCTCACAGATACCTCTGCTCTCTGTTTCTTTTCTCAGATGGGCCTCACACTTGTGTGCAGGGGCGTACAGGATGTCAAGCAGTTGCAAATCAAACACCTAAGAGTACAATGCAAAGTGCTTCAGTGTTTTGAGGTGGTTGACGTTATACAGCACCTACAGGGGGCATAGTAGTAGGAAGACACAGTTTAGGATTGGTTCGATGTAACTCTGAGTTAAATCTAGAATGTTCTCTTGTAAAACCGATGTGATAATTTAGCAAAGATTGTTTGCAAATCCAGAAAACAACAGGTTTTTTAAAAATGTGGCGGTGATTCAGAAGTACGGTGATAGAGGAACCCCTGCCGGGTAAATTATGTCTTCTCCTTCAACTTATTTCTGGTGGTGATCCGTTTGAATGAAAGCATGTTTTAGGTAACTGGTACTTCAACCAGATGGACCAGAAAGATTGTGTTGTTGTGCACAGAGAGGTAACAGCCAGTTCAGCCGAGCGTTCAGAAAAACAAAACCCTAATGCAGGTTTCAAGGATCAAACTTCAGGCATATTATCTGCAAAACATGTTACTATGTAAATATTATGAAACTCATGTGAAACATGTTTTATCAGGTTTACATGAAAGATGCTTAATTATGACTTAACTGTATAAAAGTAAACATTTATGAACCAAAATTGTTGAGAAGTTTTCCAGTGTGATGCAAAAGTCTTCACTTTTTGATATTTTGCTTTAAAGGAGGAATTTCATATTTTTGCATGTAATCATAAAAAGAAGTGCTCCTATCAGCTTTTCCTGGCTAAGACCAATTTCCATGTTTCACTGAGGTCTGACCTGCTGATTCAAATTTTGACCGACTCCTACAGAAAAGCAGTTTCCCCATCAAAGCATCAACCCCTATGTTACTGACGTTTGACATTTTTCTATACGCTTAATAAAGAACATTAGAGTACATGTTGTTGGAGGATGTGTTCATAGACCAGAAATGGTAGGAGTACTATATTTTTACACAGATTGTTCAGTATTTGACCCATTCTGAACACTTTCCTGTTGACCAGTGCTTCTCTAGTCTTAAACTAAACTTCTTCAAGCTTTCAGAAGATCTTTAGCTTGTCTTTGAACTTCGGGTGTTGTTTTTCTGTACTCTCATGTTTCAATTAGAAAGTCATGCTCTTTCTACATGTGCAGCTTATTGCAAAAGTATTCTAACCTTTAAACTTTTTTGCATTTTGTCAAAATACAACCACCAACTTCAATGTGTCTTTTTGGGATTTTATATGATATTCCAATACAAAATAATGCATAACTGTGAATTAGAAGGAATATGAATTTAGGTCTTCGTTATGCTTAATAAATAAACATCTAAAAGGTTTGGAGTACATTTATCTTCAGCCCTGTTTATGATACCCTTTGGTAAATTACAGTACTTATACCAATTAGTCATTAAAGTTCATTTGTATAAAGGCCTCAGAGGTTTGTTGGAGAACATTAGAGCACAAAAAGCATCACAAAAACCAAGGGACACAGCAGACAGATCAGGGAGAACGTTCTGGAGACGTTTAAAGCTGGATTAGGTTCTAAAATAACATCCCAAGCTTTGAACATCTGACACAGTTCTGTTCAATCCATCATCTGAACATGGAGAGATGATGAACCAACTGCAGACCTGCTAAGACATGGACATCCACCTAAACTGTCAGGCTGGGTAAGAAGAGCATTAATCAGGGAAGCAGCTAAGAGGTCCATGGTTACTCTGGATGAGCTGTGGTGATCCAAGGCTCAGGTTGGATCTATTAGTAATGCACACAACAAATCTGACATTTGATTCAAGAGTGACATGAAGAAAACCCTTGTCCTAAGGAATCTTATTTGCAGTTTGTAACAAGCCAGAGACATACCCTAAAAGACTTCCAGGTAGAACTGCAGCCAAAGTTGCTTCTACAAAGTATTGACTCAGGAAAATGATTATAAATGAAACTCACCTTTTTCAGTTAATATAAATAAAAATGTTGAAAACCATGTACCATTTTCCTTTTACAGTTATGCACTACTTTCTGTTTGTCTATCACAAAAAAGCCCCAATAAAATACATTTAGCTTTGTGGCTGTAATGTGACAAAATGTAAAAAAGTGTAATGGTTTGAATACTTTTGCAAGGCACACAAACGGCATGTAGGAGAAAAAGGATGAAGAAAATGATAAAAAAAAAGAAATTAAGGATTGTTTCAAAAAAATGAAAATGATCTTTGTAATGGGCACTAATCTAATAAACTAACATTTGTTGCGAAGGTATTCAGTCAGTTTGAGCTTTCTTTTGTTGTATTTAATCATTTAGTTTTGTGAGTAATTTAATAATCTCATGAATGTACAGTTATTTAGGAAATTCCCACCATACGTGATCATGACAACATGATTTCATGATGTCCATTTAACCAAGATGGCCAGGTAGAATGCAGGAAGAATTTAGGAGAAGAGTTCCTGACTTTGTTGTCAAGGTTCCCAATCTTGATGCTTTATTTGTCTATGTAGCATTGCTGTGGTTAGGTTCCTAAATTGCATATAAACAGGATATTCTTTCACCACCTTTACCTTTGATTGAATATGCCTGTCATGCAATTAGTTTGTGCACCACCAAAGTTGAGAGTAAACCTAGCCTATCACTGTTGGCGTACCTTCAGCTGGGCTGTGGCTAGTATTCCTGTCAAGTTTTTTTTACATCAATATTTTCAAAGGTACTGAACTTGGGGTTACGCCTTGTTTTCAAAGCATTACATTCAGTTAAGTTTATTAAAATTTTTCCTATTCAAAAGTCAAGGCACTTCACAAAGAAAACTCCAATTCCAGCAAACCAGAAAAACTTGCATATATGTTAAGACATGTATTGTTGTCTTTTTTTTTTTTTGGCTGCACTGCCTTTCAGAGGAGGTGGAGCAGTTCCCACTCAACCAAAACCAAAGCGCAAGTAAAGTGAGAATAAGCTATGACTCAGGCCTCCAAATGTTTGTAGGACCATTTCCAGAGAAAAATGGTTCCAGCACAGTGTTTATGCTAAATGAGGGTCCTCCCAACAGGACGGTTTGTTGACTTTGTTAAATGGGTCATGGTACGCTTTTTGAGCTTCTCCTTTTCCTTAATGTGAGGAATTTCTACTGATTCATTACTGCTGGTTCATGAGCCTGTGGGGAACTTGTACATTTTGAACACTGCAACATATAAACAAATGAAAGGATTTAGGATGTAGCATAGACCTAGAAATATATTTTACATAAGGTTTCAGAGTTTTAAAAACAATACAAAAATAGCCTCTGGTAAAATTGTAGGTTCTGTGTTGGAAATATAAACGTATCTAAGAATAATGTTTTAAGAAACAAAAGAAACTGGGAAGATAATAAAAATATAGTGAGCTACAGCACTGGTTTCAGTGTTGAGGCTACATGTAGACCCTATTCAGACATGAGTCAATGTTCAGTCTATATGAAGCCTAATTTAGACCTACACTATATTGCCAAAAGTATTGGATACTTGCCCCTGTATGGACGACCAATCCTGCTATAATTAAGAATACATACAGATATAAATAAATGGCTCAAAAAATAATCACTGGGCTAAAAAGTAGCTAGAAATATAAATTAGCGTGTGTTAAAGTTCATTAGAAGTTCATTAGAACTTTAAAATTAAATTAAGTCTTTAAACATTTACAGTGATACTTCCTGAATAATATTCATATGTACATTTTTCAAAAATAAAGTCTGGTAAATATGGTCAATATTATTCATCATATTAATAACCTTTTTAAAGTAAAGTCATTCAGGGATGATGCACAGTCATGTTGAAACTGAAGGGGTAATCTCCAAACTGTTCCCACAAAATCAGGACCTTAACATTGTGCAAAATGTATTGGTATGTTGCAGCATTGGGACTTTGTTTTACTGGATTTAGTTTCTGTGAGGACACGAGTGTGCAGACTGAGACCGTCTGCACATACAATGACAATAAACCTTGGTTCACTTTTTATCTGAGGCAGCTGCGCAGGGTTAAGAAAGAGGCAACAAACTGACCAAGGAGATCAAAGCAGCGAAGAGAAGCTACAGTGAAAAGTTAAAGAAAAGCTTCTTAGATGGAGACACTTCTGCTGTTTGGAATGGTTTGAAAAACCTGAAAGGAGACCTTCTCCTAACCCGAAGCAGAATCCTCGCCAGGCAAATCAGTTAAATGGCCTCTACTGCAGGTATGAAAAGCAGCAGTTCACACCTCAACTTAACTCCTCCACATCATTCAGACACAAATTCTTGCCATACACCAACCAGCCTCCCACCTTCAGACCTCCTGCCTGCGCTAAGGATCTCAGAGGAAGATGTAAATAGGATCTTTCAGCACCTGAAAACAACGAAGGCCTCAGGACCTGATAAAGTCTCCCCATCATGTCTGAGAGCCTCCGCCGACCAACTGGCCCCCATCTTCACTGAGATCTTCAACAAGTCACTGGAGCTGTGTGAGGTTCCCTCCTGCTTCAAACACATCATCCCAGGACCCAAGAAACCCACCATAACAGGATCAAATGACTACAGCCCTGTTGCCATGACGTCTGTGTTCATGAAATCCTTTGAGCAACTGGTATTCAAGCACCTGAAGGACATCACAGACCCCCTGCTGGACCCCCTGCAGTTTGCCTACCAGGCAAACAGATTGGCAGATGATGCAGATGAACTTGGGACTACACTTCATCCTGCAACACCTCGCCTACCCAGGGATGTACGCCTGGATCCTGTTTGTGGACTTCAGCTCGGCCTTTAACACCATCAACCCAGACATCCTCCACCAGAAGCTCACCCAGCTCAAAGTCCCGGCCTCCACCTGTCAGTGGATCACCAGCTTCCTGGAGGACCGACAGCAGCAGGTGAGGCTGGGGAGCATCTTCTCCTGCACAAGAACCATCAGCACCGGCGCCCCCCAGGGGTGTGCTCTCTCCCCACTCCTCTTCTCTCTCTACACAAATAACTGCACCTCAGTGGACCTGTCTGTGAAACCTCTGAAGTTTACAGATGACACTGCTGTTATTGGACTGATCTAGGACAGTGATGAATCTGCATACAGACAGGAGGTGGAACCCACTCAAGACTGTGGAGATGATTGTGGACTTTGGGAGAACACCACCTCCACATACACCCCCCTTACCATCCTCAACAACGCTGGATCTACTGTGGACCACTTCCGGTTCCTAGGAACCTTCATTGGGACCTGACATGGTCCTCAGACATAGACAATGGTCGGAAGAAGGTCC
The DNA here is from genome assembly GCA_036173005.1 of Crenichthys baileyi. Lineage (NCBI taxonomy): Eukaryota > Metazoa > Chordata > Actinopteri > Cyprinodontiformes > Goodeidae > Crenichthys > Crenichthys baileyi. The sequence continues at coordinate 938,126 of JAHHUM010000305.1, read as the reverse complement.
AGCAGGGATTCTTATTTCCTGAGGCAACTGAAGAAGTACAACCTTTCACAGGAGCTGCTGGTCTTCTTCACTGCCATAATTCAGTCTGTCCTGTCTTCATCCATCTCAGTGTGGTTTGCCTCATCCACAAAACAGGACAGGTCCAGACTGCAACGAACAATCAGGTCTGCAGAGAGAATCATCAGACCCCACCCACCCTGCACACAAACTGTTTAGACTTTTACCCTCAGGTTGGCACTACAGAACCCATATATTAAAAAAAATATTCACTGAGAGCAAAGTGTACCGCAGTCAAGTTCCTTGTTTGTGTGCACAAACTTAGCAATAAATCTTGTGATATATGGCTGAAAGAGTGTTGCTGGTAACACGGAGATAAGCACTGACTGAATATTTCTGAGGCAGATGAGGAACAGGGTATTTATTTAAATTAATTAAGAATTGTACGATCATAAATACTCTTAAATTATTCATAATTATAAATAATTAAAAAAATGAATGAAAATGTTGAATGTACGTGTTCATGTAGCTCATCGAGTAAAGATTCTGTGTTGGTTGCTTTAAAGGTTCTGAGCTCAGGCCCAACTGCGCTCTTTTTTCTTATGCTTGTCAGTGTTAGATAAAACGGGTCTACCATGACGTTTATATGAACCATTTCAAAAAAAAAAACAAAAACTCACTCTAATGATTGAGGTTTTCTCTGCAGTTTGACCTGCCATTTAGCCAATTGCAATAAAACAATATAATAATAACTCTTTTGTGCAAATCTTGTTCAAATTCAACAGGTAAATTTAATGGACATTGACCATAAAAGAGACAATCGGATAGAGATTCCTTAATAAAGGTAAAAGCTTTAAACCCAGCAGAAATGCTGACATACGGCATTGAGTGTAAAGACATAACGATATTTTCTCACAACCCTGTGCTGTCTGACCATTTTTTAATAACCTTTGAGTTTAATTTAACAGAGTACTCCACACCTGAAAGAAAATTTCATTATAGTAGATCATTATCAGACGATGCTGTAACAACCTTTAAAGAATCTGTTCCACTTTTAATTTGCTCATTATCACAGAAAAAACACAGTGGAGGGCAATAATTTTGTTTCTGCCCCTTCACAAATTGATTCTCTTGTTCATAGTGTTACTTCATCATTGCGTGGTGCATTAGACAATGCAGCTCCCTTGAAAAAGAAGGTAATTATTCATAGAAGGCAGGCTCCCTGGTTTAATTCAGAGCTGCTTACTTTAAAGCACAATGTTAGAAAATTGGAGCGAAAATGGCGCTCTACACACCTAGAGGATTCCTACTTAATCTGGAAAAATAGCCTACTGTTGTATAAAAAGACACTTCGCCAAGCTAGAACAGCTTATTTCTCATCCTTAATAGAAGAGAACAAGAATAATCCTAGGTTTCTCTTTAGTAGAGTTGCTAAACTTACACAGAGTCATAGCTCTGTTGAGCCATCCATTCCCTTGGCTCTCAGCAGTCATGATTTTATGGGATTCTTCCAAAATAAAATTGATTCTATTAAGAAGAAAATTTTTGACACACTCCCAGAGATGATTACTTCATCCTCAACAAGTGAGACAACATTGGAAGTAACTGTAGAACCTGATCTGTGTTTGGACTGTTTTGATCCTGTGGAGCTTCCTGAGTTATCAGAAATATTAGCTTGATCTAAACCTTCAACTTGTATGTTAGACCCAATCCCAACCAAATTATTCAAGGAAGTGTTCCCTCTGATTACCAGCCCCATTTTAGATATGATTAATTTATCTTTAGTAAATGGGTATGTAGCACAAGCTTTTAAGGTAGCTGTAATTAAACCTTTGCTTAAGAAACCTTCGCTTGATTGAGATGACTTAATAAATTACAGACCGGTATCCAATCTTCCATTCTTATCTAAAATTCTTGAGAAAATATTTGCTAATCAAATGTGTGAGCATTTACACAGCAATGACCTGTTTGAAGAGTTTCAGTCAGGTTTCAGAGCTCATCATAGCACTGAAACAGCTCTGCTGAAAGTCACCAATGATATTCTTATTGCCTCAGATAACAGACTTGTGTCTGTACTGGTCCTGTTAGATCTCAGTGCTGCATTTGATACAGTCGATCATAATATTCTCTTAGAAAGGCTGGAATATGCTGTAGGGATCAGGGGAACAGCACTAGGCTGGTTTAAATCTTATTTGTCTGACGGATTCCAGTTTGTTCATGTAAATGATAAATCATCTTTAAACTGTAGGGTTAATTGTGGAGTACCACATGGTTCAGTACTTGGGCCAATTCTCTTTACTATACATATGCTTCCAATAGGTAAAATTATCAGGCAGCATAGAATAAATTTTCACTGTTACGCTGATGACACTCTGCTTTACTTATCCATAAATCCTGATGAGCCCAACCAGTTAGATAGACTACAAGCATGTCTTGAAGACATAAAAACTTGGATGACTTTAAATTTTCTGCTTCTAAATTCAGACAAGACAGAAGTTGTCATCTTTGGACCGGAGTGTTTAAAAAAGAAACTGCTTAGTCAATCACTTAACCTGGATGGCATTAAATTGACCTCCGATAATAAAGTAAAAAGCCTTGGTGTTACTTTTGACCAGGACATGTCATTTAAATCCCATATTAAACAGGTTTCCAGGATTTCCTTCTTTCATCTCCGGAAACATTGCCAAAATTAGAAATATCCTGTCCAGGAGTGACGCTGAAAAATAGTCCATGCATTTGTTACTTCAAGGCTGGGATATTGTAATTCTTTACTATCAGGATGTCCACAAAATGCAGTTAAAAGCCTTCAGCTGATTCAAAATGCTGCAGCAAGAGTTCTGATGAAAATTAAAAGAGAGATCATATTTCCCCTACTTTAGCTTCCCTTCATTGGCTCCCTGTTAAATCCAGAATTGAATTTAAAATTCTCCTCCTCACATATAAAGCCCTTAATGATTTACCTCCATCATACATCAGAGATCTGATTGTTCCATATGTTCCTAACAGAGCACTTCGTTCTCAGACTGCACGTTTACTGGTGGTTCCTAGAGTCTCTAGAAGTAGAATGGGAGGCAGATCCTTTTAGTTATCAGGCTCCTCTCCTGTGGAACCAGCTCCCAGTTTTTGTCCGTGAGGCGGACACCCTGTCTACTTTAAGGCTAGGCTTAAAACTTTCCCTTTTTTGATAAAGCTTATAGTTAAAAGTGGCTTAGGTTATCCTGAGCTATCTTCCTTATTTTACCTCCGTCTTCTTCTCCCCTTGTTGGATGGAGTAAGGGGGAGTCAGGTTTAGCCTAAACCAGCTCAGTTATGGTTGAGGTGCAAACACACCCTCCATTTCTGCTACATGTACGACCCCCTCTCTTTTCCAGTGGTTATGGTCAATCTGACAGAGCGAGGTATCCCAATCGTTGTGGTTTTTAGTATAACAATGGCCATCAGTAGGCTCTAGATGGACAAACTGTCTACTTTTAAGGCTAGGCTTAAATCTTTCCTTTTTGATAAAACTTATAGTTAGAGTGGCTTAGGATATCCTGAGCTATCGCTGTAGTTATGCTGCTATAGGCTTAGGCTGCTGGAGGACATAATGACCACTTTCACCCTCTTCGCTACATTCTCACACTACTCTACAATTTTGCATTATTTTCTGTTATTTCAGCTTTTAACTTTGTTCTCTCTCTTTTCTCCTCCTAGAAGCTACACCTGGCCTGACTCTGTGTCTACCTGTGACACCTGTCTGGAGAGGGGCATCGTCCGAGCTTCTGCTGGCAACAACTTAATGCTCACCCTCTACCGATGATCCACATGGCCCTGTCTTTCAGTGTTTAACCCTTTCTCTCTCCTAGACATAGCTACTGGCTGAGCTTTTACTGTAACTAACTCTATGTGCTCTCTTCAGACTCTAACATTGAAAACTGGCTCAGAGTTTATCTGTTCCTTCTTTCTAGGTGAAACGACTAAAGGAGCTACATCCATTAACATTTACCTTTTCCTTCCCATAGAAAGTACTCCTGGATCAGTGCTTCTTTGTTCTCTTTGTGTCTCTGCTCTGTTCTCTCTAACCCCCAGTCGGTCGTGGCAGATGGCCGCTCACACTGAGCCTGGTTCTGCTGGAGGTTTCTTCCTGTTAAAAGGGAGTTTTTCCTCTCCACTGTCGCTACATACATGCTCAGTATGAGGGATTGCTGCAAAGTCAACGCCAGTGACTGACCACTGTCTCTACGTGCTCATCTGGGAGGAGTGAATGCTGCAAGTCACTGACTGGATGCAATCTGCTGGGTTTCCTTAGATAGAAAAACTTTGTATCCAATTTGAATAAATAACTAGCTCTGACTGCACTGTTCAATGATTCGGATTAATTGTAATGCATGTACCTGACTTTTGTGAAGTGCCTTGAGATGACATGTGTTGTGAATTGGCGCTATATAAATAAACTGAATTGAATTGAATTGAAATGAGGGAAAACAGTATTGTCCCTATTTATTACACTGCTCAAAAAAATAAAGGGAACACTCAAATAACACATCCTAGATCTGAATGAATGAAATATTCTCATTGAATAATTTGTTCTGTACAAAGTTGAATGTGCTGAAAACAAAATCACACAACAATCATCAATGGAAATCAAATTTATTAACCAATGGAGGCCTGGATTTGGAGTCACACACAAAATTAAAGTGGAAAAACACACTACAGGCTGATCCAACTTTGATGTAATGTCCTTAAAACACGTCAAAATGAGGCTCAGTATTGTGTGTGGCCTCCACGTGCCTCTATGACCTCCCTACAACGCCTGGGCATGCTCCTGATGAGACGGCGGATGGTCTCCTGAGGGATCTCCTCCCAGACTTGGACTAAAGCATCCGCCAACTCCTGGACAGTCTGTGGTGCAACATGACGTTGGTGGATGGAGCGAGACATGATGTCCCAGATGTGTTCAATCAGATTCAGGTCTGGGGAACGGGCGGGCCAGTCCATAGCTTCAATGTCTTCATCTTGCAGGAACTGCTGACACACTCCAGCCACATGAGGTCTAGCATTGTCCTGCATTAGGAGGAACCCAGGGCGAACCGCACCTGCATATGGCCTCACAAGGGGTCTGAGGATCTCATCTCGGTACCTAATGGCAGTCAGGGTACCTCTGGCAAGCACATGGAGGGCCTTGTGGCCCTCCAAAGAAATGCCACCCCACACCATTACTGTCCCACTGCCAAACCGGTCATGCTGAAGGATGTTGCAGGCAGCAGATCGCTCTCCACGGTGTCTCCAGACTCTGTCACGTCTGTCACATGTACTCTGTCACATGCCATCTATGAAGAGCACAGGGTGCCAGTGGCGAATTTGCCAATCCTGGTGTTCTCTGGCAAATACCAAGCGTCCTGCACGGTGTTGGGCTGTGAGCACAACCCCCATTTGTGGACGTCAGGCCCTCATACCATCCTCATGGAGTTGGTTTCTAACTATTTGTGCAGACACATGCACATTTGTGGCCTGCTGGAGGTCATTTTGCAGGGCTCTGGCAGTGCTCCTCCTGTTCCTCCTTGCACAAAGGCGGAGGTAGCGGTCCTGCTGCTGGGTTGTTGCCCTCCTACGGCCTCCTCCACGTCTCCTGGTGTACTGGCCTGTCTCCTGGTAGCGCCTCCAGGCTCTGGACACTACACTGACAGACACAGCAAACCTTCTTGCCACAGCTCGCATTGATGTGCCATCCTGAATGAGCTGCACTACCTGAGCCTCTTGTGTGGGTTGTAGAGTCCGTCTCATGCTACCACGAGTGTGAAAGCACCACCAACATTCAAAAGTGACCAAAACATCAGCCAGAAAGCATAGGTACTGAGAAGTGGTCTGTGGTCCCCACCTGCAGAACCACTCCTTTATTGAGTGTGTCTTGCTAATCGCCAAATATTTCCCCCTGTTGTCTATTCCATTTGCACAACAGCATGTGAAACTGATTGTCAATCAGTGTTGCTTCCTAAGAGGACAGTTTGATTTCACAGAAGTTTGATTTACTTGGAGTTATATTGTGTTGTTTAAGTGTTCCCTTTATTTTTTTGAGCAGTGTTGTTTGGCTTTGTGACAGATAATTATCTCGATAAACAGCCAATGATCTGATACATGAAACATACCTGAGCACCAAACATAGATTTGATATGACTGGATTTACCTCTCAACTATGATTTAGTTCTTTGTTTTAATTCATTGGATTATGACACAGTTTGAATAATTGCAAGGCGATACAATAACAGCAAAAATAAAAGCATAAACCCATGGCAAATTCTGTCTTTATTGATAAGATGGTAATAAGAGTTAAAAATTGTTTTTCAGTCAAGTTCTGTCATTTTGTTTTCTGACAACAAAGCATTAAAATATGCAAATGAGTGAAAAACAAACAAGTGAAACAACAGTGAAAACATGCAAATCGTGGCTCAGCAGATTTCTGTAATGCCAATCAATATGTTACTGAAAAGTATATAAATAGTAATTTAACATACCACAATAAAATCAGTTAAGGAAAAAGAAAAAAACATTTTTTTTCAATTTATCTTCTTTTGACATTGTTGTATTATCTTTTAGGAGATACCGGTCTTATTTACTATCAGAAATAAACTCTTCGGTTGAATGAAGTTAATTTTACATCTAAATAAATCATATGTGTTTTTTCCACATTTAATTCAGTCAAACTATGACAAATGAACAGGTCTAAGGGTGTACTGTTTTATTCTAATGGAAAATTAGAAATTGCAATTTATATCAAATGCTGCTCACAACCCCTCCACAGAACCAATGTGGTCTGTGAAGTGTGCCTCAGCTAAATCATCTGCATGCACCAGCAGCTGAACAACACAACTATGGTGTCACAATTATTGTGACAGCAGTAGCAGTCGATAGATTAAAGATGCTTAATACATTTATGGATGGTATGGTTTAAGGTCAACAATAAATCAGTAATTTGAGTTTTTTTTATCTGTTTCAGAGCCCAAGAAAGCAGGGCATTCTGAATGAGAATAGATAGCTGTGATAATCACTTTGCTACTGTCTGCTGTATTTTTAGTATGGAGGTCATTTTGAACAATTTCATTGGCCTTATCTCTGTAAAACATCAACTGCTGAAACAGGTACCATGAAAATTTGTCTACAGCGTTTCTGGTGCACTCATTCATCAATTCCTTCCAGTTCCTCTGTACACTGGTGTTATGCAGCGAGAGCCCCCCTTTTATTGAAAAAACTGCAGGAACTCAATCCAACAGATGGTGACTGAGCCTACAAATGATCCAAACATTCTGCTCCATTGTCAAGTCTTACAGTAAGCTAGAACAGTGGTGCAGCTGCTGTGAATTTTAGATGTAGATTAGATTCCTGCTTCTCTGGAGCTGATGCCACACAGCAATGAGCCATCCACAATCTTGGCTCTGAGATGAAAAAACTGACATTATTGAAGAGTGAAAAAGTGACTGAATTTGTGTGTGTGCTCTAGCATTTGTTACAATGTAAGGCCAATTTTTCCAACACATACTATGTTATGAGGACCCTGTGTGTGTGTGTGTGTGTGTGTGTGTGCGTGATTTATTTTTAGATGTAAAGTCAAGCAATAGCCAAACGTTCTTCAGGTAATTAAGAACATTTATATTGCCACTAGAAGGATTGTATTCAGTGTAGGGCTTGGCTAACCTGACACACCTGTTGGTTTATCATAAACGACCTACTTGGAAATCTAAAGCTGTTTGAAAGGATTTAGCATATGCACTTAAAATATTGGAAAGGGGACAGACGAAATGAACCAGGAAAAAAGCTTAAATATATTAATTTTATTGGTCCTTCAGTTTTCATATAACTGATGCAACTAACCTCTGACAGCCACTAAATAAACAGTGGTAAGGCCATCATTAATTAAAGTACTCCTCATAGACATAATTAAAAGTCATGCAGTGATTGGTTTCTGCTATGGGCAAGGAAACGGTGTTTTAGGGTGCATAAAATAGCATTTGAATGAACCAGTCTGAAATTTGTAAAAGTCTGCTTTGGTAAACTTAAGCATGTTTTTTTAAAATGTAATCCCTACACCGTCTCTGTTGCACCTGTTGTATAACATCTGTATAATCTGGAGCTGGTAGCTACCTTTGGTCCTCCTGCTCAGTGAACCAGCACCTTGTTCAGAGCATGTGGTGTTTGTTTGGTGCTATCTGCATAAAATGTGTTATTATTATTGGTTAAATAGGAAATAAAATATCAGTCTGGTTTATATTTAATTTGACCAGGTTGTAATTTGGTTGGGTGTTCTAAGCAGTATATAGTAGGCTAGCTATATGTTTCTTGTCTAAAACTACCTATCAGAAGCTTTAGTTTCAAATATTTGGTGAGCTTGAAAAATATTCAAATCTATTTGTGTGGACTGCATCTGCAGAGAATACTTGGATCCACAAATCAATCTTCATCCTTTTTTCTTTCTCTGGATTAAATGTGGATAGGAATAGTTGTTTAATTTAAATACGCACTACTGTAGCACCGTAATATTTCTTTCTTTTTAGTGCTGATATCCCAGTCTACTGTCCTGTTTTCTGCCAACTATGAATGGACATCAGGTTGTAAACCTAAACATGCAATAGGCCATTTGTAAATAATAATGCTGCATGAAAACACAATGTTTGTGTGTTTTCAGTCCATAGCATTTCTTTAAAAGACTTGCACTCATTGTGACTATTTGCTGCAAAGTAAAAACGTTGAGACAGTATGGTTAGTGAGGAAACACCTAAAGAATTTACTGTATTTGTCCTTGAAACATAGATTTTGAAGCTTCCTCATTACAAGTTTCATGGCCAGTCAAACAGGCTGTGCCCATTCATCTTGTCCATTAAAACCAGGCCACTAACTACAGGATGTCTCTGCCAAAAACAGATCTTGTGTCTTCTTACTGCAGCAGTGGGTGTGGTGCCTCCATACTTCCAGTAATGGTCTGACGTAAAAATAGTCAGAGAGTAAAAAGGAAATCTAGGAAATAGGATGACTAACTTCACATAACTAAGAGTAGAAATGTAAATGTAACTGTCAGGACCCCATCTCTAGAGCTGACATTGCATCATATGGTTTTTACTCAGGTCAGATGTTTTTTTTTTGGGAACATGGGAGAACAATTGAATGCTGAATAGCTTATAGGTTGTGATGGAAAATCTAACATTTATTTGATATCCAATTCTTATTTGGTGGTAAGTTAGGTTTTTAGAAGTAAAGCAGGAGTTGCAGATGACACCAAGCTAGTTGGGAGTTTTTGTTCTGAGGCCAAATCAGAAAGTGAGCAGCCCCTTGGAGGAAAAGCCCAACTTCCTGTTTGGCATACTTTCCTGTTGAGTGTTAACCAGTTTATATTGTCCTGTTTAGTCCAAATTTCTCTAATTACAGAAAATCCTCTGCTTGAGCTCAAGGTTAATGTTCAGTCTCAGTTTTAGGTTTTGGTCTCTTTAAAAGAAGAGAAATCTTCAATAGGCGAGTGTTTTTTCCTAAGGTAAGTCTTCCTGTTATTCACTTGCTGTTTAGTTAGATTTGACACCAGTATTCTCCCCGAAAACATCATTAAACAGGAATTATAAGCAGGCGCTTGCAGCATAGATGTCACTTACAGTTCCAGAATATTTAAAAATGATTTATCCACAGAGATATGCCTGGATTTGCAGCTAATAGGTGGATTGGTCATCAAAACCCAGGCTCATACCTAATACCATAACATGCATATTTGCTCTTTAAAGACCCCACATCACCTTAAAAAGCTTGCAGAATGTGATAGTTTTCTAAATGTTACACAACAGTTTATTTGTGAGCACTGTCTGATCTAACAGGGTCTCAAATGCCGATTCCAGTTGGCAAGTTTTAGATGATTAATAATTATAAAAGAAAACATCACGCTATGCATAGCAACACTGTCAATAACTATAAATAGAACATTCGTTGTTGACTGAGTTACAGGTTTCAGGGCAGTGTGGGTCATTGGGTCACCTGCCTTTATTCACACATTCAAATGAGGTCAATCTTATTCTCAATCCTCAGGGTTTAATATGATCCACTGTTTGCAGCTATAACAGCTTCAACTCTTCTTGCGAAGTAAAGTAAAATGTTAATGGGAACATTTGACCATGCTTCCTCAAGTACATGTCTGAGGTCAGACACTGATGTTGTATGAGAAGGCCTGGCTCACAGTCTTTGCTCAAATGCACCCCAAAGGTGTTCTGTCTTGTTGGCGTCAGAACTCAGCAAAGGGCAGTCAAGTTCTTCTACCACATTCACTGGTGTTGGAACAGGACGGAGACATTCCCAAACTGTTCTTACAATGGAAGTATTAAGAGCATGAAGAGTTATTTTCATTAAAATGAATGGGCCTAACACAGCTTCTAAATAAACTCCACACATGATCCCCTCTGCACCAGACTTCACTCCTAACATTATGCAGTCAGGTAAATGCAGTTCTCCTGACAACTCAAGCCCAGACTAATCTGATTGGTTGTCAGAGGGCATGGTTCATCACTCCAGAGAACATGTCTGCTCTAGAGTCCTCTGGTAGCGTGCTTTACAACACGGCATTTGATGCTTTGCATTGTACTTGGTGATATAAGGCTTGGATGCTTCTGCTCAACAATGAAAACATATTCCATACACCATACTATTGTTGAGCTCATCTGAAGGCTACATACAGTTCAATTATTTTCTGGCTACCTTTCAGATCCAGATTCGAAGAGATAAAAACCTAAATGCCTACTCATTAAGGTTTGAAGAAAATCCTCAAAACTCACCAGTCTGCAGTGTTTTCGGTTGATAATTTTGACTTGAAATAATCCAGCACTGACCTTCCTTGTAAGTCCTGTAAGTTTGCCTTCTCTGAATGACTGGTTCATGTTTTGGTTAGGTTGATCCAATTTCAGAAAATTGTGATATTCATGTTTGCCTATTTAGTGTTTTTGAGCCTTTTTTCTGATTCTGACATACAGCTTTGGTCAGAAGTTTACATACACACCATCAGTATAAATATCATTTTAAATTCATATTTTTCAGCCTGTGTGAATAATTTTAACACATTTTAACTTTTAACATTGCATTGATTTAAACCTCTTGTTTGTTGTATAATCAGTGCACCCTGGAAAAGCATCTGCTTAAATAAGTAATTAAAAAATCAAAGCCAAGGTTACTTTTATGCCCATGATGAATGGATGTAAAAACTATGACGTTTGGAGAACACTAACAGTGTAAATATTTCTGCACATCAAATGCTGCCAGATACTTGATATCTGTCGTACTGAAATAAAAAAATAAATGTAGTGACATGAAGTTGTTTAGTTTCTTTTGGTGGAGAGAGGTGAAGTATGGTGATACTTTTGCTTCAGGAACTGCTTAATTTCTTTTTGCCTTAATTTATTCAGAGAGCATGCATTTTTTTCGTGGTCTGTTTGCTCAGCAAACTGTGATTGAGACTAAAAATCAATTGTGGTGTGCTGGCATATTTTTAATAAATGTTTTAAAGTTATTGATATAAAAACACAAGGTTGAGTTTTGTGATGTGGCTCAGAAGAACAGCAGTAGTTTAGGATGTTGATGGTTGGATCTCAGTTTCCGTATTCTACCTTTCATATTCTCTTTGTTCGCCGTGTAGAAAAATTGTACAAATAATTTTTTTCCCAGTGTGAATGTGAGCATGAATAAGTAAAGTTGGCTTGCAGTGTGCATGAAGGAGCTCTGAGTGGTAAACAGAAGTAGAAAAAAGGCTAAATGAAAACAGGCAAAGTGAAATGGATCTCAGTGGGTTGGAGTCTTTGTTACACGTTCTGCTGTGTAGAAATGATTCCTAACCTAACTACACGATAAGCTCGACTTCTTCATACAGCTGTCCAGTTTTAGACAGATGTCTGTGTACAGTTGGCTCTTCTCCACAGCATCACATTACACAGACACCTATAAAAACTTCCATGGCTTTCTTCTGCTCAGGTGAAGTTTCTAGTCCTGCAGGAGTAGAAAACACCACCGGCCAAAGATGATTAGTTTTAATATATGTACCCATTTGTCACTGTCTGAGTGTTGGAGCTGAGTTGAGGTTTTTTAGGGAATTGTGTTTATTTGGAAATGATGGTGGATTATTAATGCAGCACAATGACACTCTCCTGAAAATACCAAAGCAGGAGGCCTGCGAGGGAACCAGCGGTCTCCATGTGTTTTTGCTTTTCTCAAACATTTCCGTCCACATTTCATCATCTGCCTCACAAAAAGAGGCTGGAATGTTTTGTTTATCGTCCAGCCGGTTTTGTGAGGAGGGTTTAGCTTCACCATAAAAGCTCCAATTCATTTTGTTTTTAAGTTGCTCTCCTAAAGATGGACAAGCTTAAAGATTCTTGTGTAGTTCAGATGTTCATCATTTTCTAAATATGTGAACTTGTGATTAGATTATGAACTGTAATTGATAGCCCTCTAATACAGCTATCTAACCTATGTGTTAATTGCAATTCAGTTTTGTTCTTATGTGAAAACAGTAGGCATAAACATTTTAATATTTTCTCTGAAACAGGTATCGAAATTAGAAGAGGGTGTACAGGGGATATAGATAATGACATACACTGCGTACAATAAAAGACTTCAGATTCGACTTAGACTTGTGGCCTAAACACTTGAGACTTGACTTGGACTCGAGGACCCATATTCACAAAAAATCCTAAGGCTAAAAGTACCTCCTAGTGATTTTAAGAAAAATCTTTTTCTTTTTTCTCAGACTTTTCCCTGGATAAGATAAAAGTTATTCACGAAGCATCTTAGACCTTAGAGCTCCTAACATGAGGGGATGTTAAGAGTAGTCAGGAAGACTTTTAGTGACCCTAAAAGTGTCTTAAGCAGAAAGATGGTGGAAAGACAGAGAGAAAGGAGAGATATTCTCCTACAATGAATAACAGTAAATTAATAAAACGCTACTGGCTCGACCGCACAGGGATCCACCCCCTTAATAGTCGAGTAAATGAGTGCATATATATATATATATATATAACAATCATACAATTATTAATATAGAGATAAGATAAACTGTATCATGCCCCTAGTGGAAAATTAAATATTTTCAGCAGCAGGACAAGTTAAAGGTCAACCTGTAGTTAGGTAATATTAAGAAGGATAAATAAATGATAGAAACTAATAATACTAAATAACCATGAATAAAAGTAAAAACATGTACAAACAGTACAGTTCAGAAGAATTGAAATACTACTATCTGGGGACCAAATGTATCTTTCAACACTCCTCCATTCTCCTCTGCCACTTGTGCCAACAGCAGACTTTGCTCCTCTGTTCTCCAAGTTTTTTCAATTTTTGGTGAACATTTTACCAAATCAGACCTCTTAATACAAGAAAGTAATCATTAAAATTGTGTCCACATTAATCAGATTAATCAGATAGATGAAGATGGACAATGACCAGCATGGTAAGTAAACAACAATAAGCAAATCAAAAAAGGGCCCGGGGAAAAAAAGGGGTTTAAAAAATTTTGGCTGCGTGACCCAATTTATTTAAGGGTTTTTAAGTCCATTATTTTGATCTAAAAATTTTTTAACCCCCTTTTCAAATTTTGTGAATCGGGTTTAAATTTTTTCTATTGATTTTTAGGGGGCCCCTTTTTTTTTCAAAAACCAACACAGTTTAAGAGAAGCATCACAAACCCAGAAGGGGTCCCAACCCCAAAACCCCCCACTAAGGGGCCTCTCTGCAGCTAGCTGAATCAGTTTAAACTAGGACCCTTTGCAAAAAAATTTTTTAGGCTATGATAGGGCTCCCGTGATTTGGGGGAATAAGGCCCGGTCCGAGACTTGAGTCTTAGGGAACAATTTCTAATTTTCAGGGAATGAAGAGTGAAAGGGGTGCCCAAATAGTTCGCTACAAACTGCAGCTGTTTTTGCCCTATTTTACCGGTTTAAACGAGCTTGATTTTTAGCCTTGATGTTGGTGGATTTTATGGGATGGTTTAAAGGCTCAAACCCCAAACGGGGCATTTTTAGCTTTTAGCTTTCCCTTAAATGAAAAAAAGGAAATTTTTTTCTCCAAGGGGAACGCCCCAATGGGAAAGACCCTTTTGGGGTCAAAAAAGGGAAAAAAAAATAAAATTTTAAAATTTAAAATTGAAAAATTGTCCACTGGGAAAAGTAGCGCAAACATTTAAAAAAAATACACTTCTGGTGAAAAATATTTTAAAAAAAAAGCCCCTTCCCTTCGTTTTATTTAGAATTTTAAAAATTATTTTTTACTTTCACGTTGTCTCATTTCCTTTTGTTGTAATTTATACCATTAAAATTTAGAAAATCTTTATATTTAAGAATTTTGGAAAAAAAGTTTTAATTGTGGAAATTTTTGAAAATGGTTTCCCAAAAAATTATTAAAAGTTCTCCCGCCCAGAGTCCAAACCCCTCCCTCTAAAGGAGTGGGGCAAAAAATAAGAAAGGGAAACAGTGTTGCTTAAACAAGGGCAACAAGGGACTTTGATTTCAAATTTAGGAAATTTACATTTAAACGGTTTTTAAACTTTTTTTTATTTTTTTTTTTTTTTTTTTTTTTTTAGATCATAAAAGACCAAATTTTTATTTTTTAAAACGGGCTAAAAAAAATTTTGTTATTTCATTTCAAAATATTATAAATCAGCCTTTATCAGATTTTTGGGTGGTAAGTTAAATGTTACAAGGGTTTTAAAAAAGGGGGAAAACCAAAAAAAAATATTAAAAGACTAAAAATAGTTTACGGTGGGGGAAAAAAGTAATTTTTAACATGCTGATTTTTTCAGTTTTCCCACTTGCCCAAAACATGTAGAAGTCTTATTTTTTTCCTAGGTTTCCCCTTCAACTTTTGAATGATGGAATCTAAAAAAAAATCCCGGAAAAAACCACAGTGGTTTCTTTTAAAATAAAAATTTAAATTTTCATTTTTTTTGGAGCTAAGTAATTGAAAACCTCAGAAAAAACAAAACTTAATATTTGGTACAGAAACCTTTGTTTGCAATTACAGATATCAGACGTTTCTTGAAGTTCTTGACGAGGTTTTGCATTTAGTCACCACTCCCTTTTGACCACAATGATAAGGTACAAAGTCTAGTTATTGACAATATTCTTAGTTTTATGGCTTTATAAGCGCTTGTGGCTTTCAGTTACACTGTGTAAAGGCCAGGGATGGAAGCACAGAGACAGAGAGGGTGTGGTGTGTGAAGCCAGACAGTAGCTTCTGTGCATGAGGTAACTGGAGCTACTGGGCTTTAACACCTACTGTATGTTTGTATTCAACTAAGGAAAACTCACTTTTCCTTTTCAGGAAGGCTATGCATTTTAGTTGTGTTGGCTATAATAAATGTTTTACTGTTGTAAGTACTTGTCCGAAACCCCTCGGGTTTTTTTTACAAAAATTTAATTAGGGTTTTTCAGGTTTTTTAAATTTTATCAAACCAAAAAAAGCTCAAATTTTTTCCGATTGGTTGGGGGGCAGGGTGGGGCACTTTTTTGGGTAGATTAAAATTTTGGGGAGAAATGAAAATCCCTCTTGAAAATAAAAAAAAAGTTTTTGGGAAAAAATATTTTTGTCACCCTTTTGGGTTTAATTTTTAAATTTCCCAAAAAAGTAAGACTTTCAAAATTTTCAAAGAAATTTTCCTTCTTAAACCGACTTTTTATTTCCTTTGGGTAAATACAAAAAAAGCAAAAATTTTATGAAAGTCACCCACTTCCCGTTCTTGTTGCTGAGAATAGATTAAACCTTTTTCTGTCCCAAGAAATAGAAACCAGTTTACTCAAAAAACTTTAGGAAACTGCATGCCTCTCTTTTTATAAGGCAGATGTGTGGGGATATTTTTCTGTCAGATCTGCATTAGTTTACAGATCTCTTTTCTACAAAAATTACTCATTTGCTCATTTTTATTAAAATATGTATTTAGCTCATTGTTGAACAGGTCAAATTAAAAAAAAATGTTGTCACATTTAAAAAAAAAAAAAAAATTATATTTTCAGCTTGACTATTTTGGCCCACTGGTGAAATGTTTGTTACCAATAGTTTATATAGTGAGAGTTTACAACAGTTGTCATCACAAGGCACTGTCTGAGGTTTTTGTTCTGAGAAGGTAAAGCTCATCCTTTTTGTTTGCTAGGAAGTTGACATTCACCAGGTGGATAAACGGGAGCGGAGAGGAGCTAATGCCTTCCAACAGGAAGAAACCTCCAGCGGAACTAGGCACAGTGTCAGACATTTATCTCGAAAACGCAACTAACAATTAAATTTTTCTTTAAAAAGGGTTAATCTGTCTTGAAAAATTTTTTTGGGGGTTAATCGCATTAAAAAAACCGGTAGTGAAAGGTGCTTAATAGGAGAGTTTTACAGAATCGAAACCAGGTGAACTAAAACTATGCCACTTGAGGAGTTCTCGATCGAAAACATATTTAAAAGACAAAAATTTTTTTTCCAAAAACAAAAAAGTATATTTTTGACCAATTTTTTGGCCAATTTTCCCGCCCTGATTTAAGTTCTTTTCCAGCCCAAATGACATGTTCTAGAGTCTGTATAGTCCAGTTAACGATAATTCGATTACTAAATTAGGTGACGTCGTTTCAATACATGATTAATCACGATTGAAACGAATAATTGTTTCAGTCCTACATTTATCATAAATTACTTTGAGTATTATCCACTCTTATTCTTTCTGAAATTTCCTAAAACTCTAGTATCAGATATACAGAATTTTCTTATTAGGTTTAATCTCCATGAAAGCAAACATTTGATGCTGGAATACTGGATTCTGATGCAGTTTTCCTGCCTGTGACAGCTGCTAGCTGTTTGCATACATCATGACATATTAAGTTGCCAGCTGAGTATACTAAGCAGCCATGGGCCTTATGCAAGTCTTGGCATGTTGTGATTGTGATTCACTGTGGACTTTTTTGTTCAACTGATTTACTGGAGGGCTATTTCATCATCACTGCTCTTACAAAATGACTCTGGCTGTTTTTGAATTCCCATTTTGAATTCCTATGTTCTGATGGTTCTTCACAGTAAAGATAAGCATAGAGTGTTTTAGTTCTTCCCACATATTAAAATTATAGCAGTGGTGCCTCAGTTCTTTCTGTTGGATGCATTTCAAGTGAAATTTGTTATTGAATGAGACATATTCTGCCCATTTGTGACAAGTTGGTATAATTTGTTTACCGTGTAAACTACTGGACCATCTGTGCAACCACAATATGTGTTATAGTAAATAATTCCATTATAAACAAAGCTTTATGTTTTATGAAGGCTTCTTTCAGATTGATTTCATGTCTAGAAATCTGTGCGTTTTCTTATCCCATAAACTAGCAATATAAAATCCAAATTGTTTGGTCCACTTGTCATGATTTAACATGCGTTGAATATGTGAGCGGGATCCAGTTTTAAAATGCCATCTGTCAGGGGGGGAAATAGCCGTGGTGAGACGAGCTGAATATATTAGCTTGTTTCAGATTTTTCCTACAGTGAAAGTTACATTCAATTCAGTTTATTTATATAGCGCCAATTCACAACACATCGTCTCAAGGCACTTCACAAAACTCAGGTACATACATTCCAATGAATCCTAACCATTGAACAGTGCAGTCAGATTCTGTTATTTATTCAAATTGGATAAAAAGTTTTTCTTTCTTTCTACATCAGCTTGGTTCCAGCAAGGCTGATCAGAGATCAGTGGATCCTAACTTTTTACCATGGTGTTTTGAATAAATGTAAGCTGTACTGCCAATATTAGTCAGTTGGTGATGGAGGATTTGAAATATTTGGAAAAAAAATTTAAAACAAAGGGGGAAAGGGGGAAAAACAAAAAGTTGTTTTAAGAACCTCTTCGAACAGGGGGGTTTTATATATTTTTAGGGTATTAATAGCTAACCTTTGAATCTTTTCTGGACGATTTGCAGATGATGTGTCAGCAGACGGCAGCACTGATTACCCTGACCGGAATTCCACGATGGAGGTGCGCCTGCAGGCGCAGGAGGATGAGATCACGCTGCTGAAATCATCGCTGGCTGATGCCCTGCGGAGAATCCGCATCCATGACCAGCTGCTCCCTTTACTGAAGCAGCAGTTGATAGCAGGTCAGTGTTTAGAGCTGAGCTTTGGGAGTTGGATCTCTGTCAAAGTTTACTTTGACCAGTGTAAATCCTGGTCATCCTAGCCTATGTCAAATATACTGTCAAGTTCTTATAATTGTTCATGCAGAAACAGTGATTGCCTGCAAACATATGGAACATTCCTTTTGATCCCCTCAGTGAACCCCAGTGCTGCACGGGTACTCAACCAGGTGTGTTACGCAGATGGTTTCAGCAGCGTCAGAAAACTCTCAGCGAGTTCACCCAACGATGGAATTCACCACGCTGCCACTGCTGCTAGGTGATTCACATTCAGAGCGATGCTACCTTTTACAGCCACACTGCTTATCTCAAGCTGTGCATGACTGCTAATGATCTCTCATTTTTGCCAACTGATATTTTAGATGTTAATAAAAAGTGACAGTGTAGTTGGTTTACTTAGTGATGATGATAGCATCCCCGTTACAGAACATCCCCGTGTCATTATCTGCTTCAATCAAAGCTTTTGTCAGTTTTGTTGGATTATCTATCCATCTATTGTATTTACAAGCTTGTCATTGCAGGGATACCCCAGACAGGTCGCCACTCTTTCACAGGGCACCACAGAGACACACAGGACAAACATGCACACACTTACTCCTAAAGGTCATTTAGGGACCAATTAACCTTACATGCATGTTTTTGCACTGTGGCAGGAAGTCTGAGTACTCGGGGGTAACCCATACATGTAGGGGGAGAATTTGCAAACTCTATGCAGAAATAATATGGCCAAGATTCAAACCTTGTTGATTGTTGATATTTTTTCAACCTGCTACCCCTTCCCCAGGGACGAAGCAAAAAAAAAGAAATGATGCAATAATCTGATTGCACATGTGTGCACAGCCCTCGGCTAATACTAATAATACTGATTAAATTTTGGCATTCAGTCTTCTTGAATGCCTAAGGTCAATTATATTGTATTTGATTAACTTAATATGAAGCTCAGCTGTCCTACTTAGATTTTCCTGACTTTTGCACATGTGCATCCTTTAACTAAAGCCATAGATTGCAGAGAGGTTACAGAAGGGCCTTATTTTATAAAGGTATCAGTCAGGAGAAGGGTATAACACAATCCACAGCATTATTTATCACTGCAGAATGGAGAAAGTAATGACTAAAAAATGGAACAACAGTGACATTACTAAAATTGGATGTTTTTACCAAAATGATCGAAAGGACAAGATGAAAACTGCTCAGGGATTCTTCCAAGAGGCCAACAGGAACACTAGAAAAGTTGTAGGGAATTCCAACAAAGACTGGTTGTGTCCTACATGTGGCAAGAATATTCACTGTTTTCCATACGTCTGGACTAAGGAGTAAGGTTGTGAGATATATTTTCTTTTAAAGAAGACATCCAGTCATCTCTCAAAACAGTCTGGAACAACGTGTTATGGTCTGATGAAACTAAACGTCAACTTTTGGCCTGAATTCCAAACATCTGTTTGGCCCAAAAAATAACACTTAACATCACCATAAGAACACCACAAACCAAAGTGAAATATGGTGGTGGCAGCATCATGCTGCGGTTTTACTATTTTTAAGATGAAACAAAGGTTGAATAAACTAATAATGTGAATACCAGTCAATTTTAACCTAAAAACTTCAGATAAACTTGAAAGATTAAAATCAAGGAGCATTTTTTAGCATCACAGAAGCATGCAGCGAAATTATTCCAAACATCTGTTTGGCCCAAAAAATAACACTTAAAATCACCATAAGAACACCACAAACCAAAGTGAAATATGGTGGTGGCAGCATCATGCTGCGGTTTTACTATTTTTAAGATGAAACAAAGGTTGAATAAACTAATAATGTGAATACCAGTCAATTTTAACCTAAAAACTTCAGATAAACTTGAAAGATTAAAATCAAGGAGCATTTTTTAGCATCACAGAAGCATGCAGCGAAATTAACAGTCGATTGGTTTCATGGCAGGAAAGGAGAAGTTTTAGAATGAGTTTTGAACTAAATCCAACAGAATATCTGGACTCACTAGAAGGGGGCTGTGAACAAGAAATGGTCTCACAGTGTGATAAAACCTTTGGAAGGTAGAGTGGCAAATATTACCGAGTCTAAATGTTCCTTGGTGATGGACTCCTACCAGAGAAGACTGAATGCTAAAATTTAACTTAAAGGAGCTTCAACACAAAGGGATAAGGCCACATTTACATTTTTTTTTCAGGTTTGCAAAAGAAAAGTGCCATTCAAGTACAGATTAGTAGGATTTCCTGAGCCATTAACATGAAGGATCATAAGGGGATCATGTTGTTTTGTTTATAGAATATATAAATAGTGTTGTTGCCTGCTTGGTCTAAGTGATGTTTGCCTTTTCAGAGCTTTGGTTGTGTTCATTAGTTTATCATACTGTATGACTGGTCTGAGTTGTTCCCAACCTCTGTACCTTCTTCAGCCAACAGTCTGAGAGCAATATGAGCAATGCTAATGGACACATAGGAGGCGTAAATTCCTCGGAGCACCAAAGACACCAAAGACTGCCATCACTGGATAAGTCAACTCAGACTGAGCCCACCATGTTCTCACTCTCAGGAGGCGTCCAGAGCCTCCAGCTCACGGACCCCCTTCCTCCAGGGCAGCTTGCGCTTGACGGGACACGAGGCAAACTCCACCGTATTCCTGGTATGGAGGAAGAGGAGGAGGAGGACCGGGTGGATGAAGAAGCCAGACGGGACCAAGAAAAAGAAATGAGTTGGGCTTCGTCAGTGGAGGAGCACATTCAGCCAACCACGGTGAGATGCCTTCAGAGGGAAGAATTTCAGGATGGAAGCTGTTCTCCGGATGAGCCACGCTCTGCCTCAGCCTCACCTGGCTCAGACCAAAACCTCAGCTCCCGCTCTGGACCCCTGTCCCCCATCCAGGAAGGAGACAGGACGCTGTGCGTGAGCTTGCCTCACCGCTGCTTTGTTCCTAACCAGATTAATCTTTTCTTGTAGCTGATTGCATGGCTTTTTAAGACTAAATCAACTTCACTATTGTCAGATTTGAATTCTGCAAACCCCAGCTGGGTGTTGGAAAAGCATGTAGTGGAGCATTTGGTCACGCTGAGTGACATATCCATAATTACATTAACTGCACTGAAGCAAGTGGAAAATGTGATGTGAGGGCAGGTCAACATGGGACATTACAGAAAATTGTATGATGAGGGTAGCAGTACACACATGCTTAGACTGAAAAGGTTAGGGAGTTTGTAACACCCAGTAGTTGTAACTTTTCAAAGATCATCTGTCCAGACAGGCAACATTAAATGAGAAATTAATGAAAAGCCCATTATATAACGGATTAGATAAAGATAAAGACAACCGCTGTTCAACTGGGTTTTGCAGAAATAATTTAATCTTTGAATCACTCACCATTGTGCTCGAACAAATAAAATTCTGGGATGAATACTTTTGTTCTTCTCCTCCAACCCTTTTGAATAACTGCCTTTACAATGGTCTGGAAAGAACGTAGTGCTGAAGCACAGCTGCTCTTGTTTACTTAAACTGGTTCTTGTACATGCATGACTTACTTTTGTCCCTTTTGCTTTCTGCGGCTTTGAAGAGGGTTTTTTTTCTCTAATGACTATCATACATTCAGGATCTCAGTTGTGGCCTTTTGGCCCTTGATCTACCCCTGATCAATGCCTTAAATGCCAAGTAAATGCCTTGCAGCCATCTAGAGATCAGATCAAATATGTGTCTCAACAGAAATTCTGTGTGATATGTCTGATGTTTTGCAAAGAATTGTTTAAAAAAAATAATTTCTGTCTGACTTCGGTTAAGATGAGACCAAAGCAAGAATACTGTAAAGGAATTTTAGATTTTTTTTTTACATATGGTCGATTGTGTGATGACTAAACGCTTCCTTAAACATTTAGGAAGAAGGTTTATTGCCAACTGAGTTTCACTTCTTATATTTGGCAGATGGCCGCTCAAACTGAGCCTGGTTCTGGTTCTGCTGGAGGTTTCTTCCTGTTAAAAGGGAGTTTTTCCTCTCCACTGTCGCTACATGCATGCTCAGTATGAGGGATTGCTGCAAAGTCAACGCCAGTGACTGTCCACTGTCTCTACATGCTCATCCGGGAGGATTGACTGCTGCAAGTCACTGACTGGATGCAATCTGCTGGGTTTCCTTAGACAGAAAAACTTTTTATCCAATTTGAATAAATAACTGAATCTGACTGCACTGTTCAATGGTTAGGATTCATTGGAATGTATGTACCTGACTTTGTGAAGTGCCTTGAGACGACATGTGTTGTGAATTGGCGCTATATAAATAAACTGAATTGATTTGAATTTAATTATCTAATTTAAAACAATTCATATTATGATATGTACCATTTAATCTAATCTAATACAGTCAGGGTCAGATTCAAATCTAGTCACATACAGTCCGGTTCCTGACTGAATTTTACATACCAAAGTAATCTAGGCTCACATGTGAGGACATCCGCCTTACAGCTAAAGCTCTGGTCAAACAGGTCACTAACATGACAGTGACCCCAAACACAGCAGCAAATCGACCAAAGAAAAGCTGAAAAAGAAAAGAATAAATGTGCTACAGCGGCCCAGATACTGAAGAGTGCAATGCATTAAAAGCAGTTGTGTAAAGAGTATACCAAACTTTCACCCAGTCTAAGTGTTTATTTAGCTAATTTTAACACCTAACCAGAT
This sequence comes from Crenichthys baileyi, assembly GCA_036173005.1. Classification (NCBI taxonomy): domain Eukaryota; kingdom Metazoa; phylum Chordata; class Actinopteri; order Cyprinodontiformes; family Goodeidae; genus Crenichthys; species Crenichthys baileyi. The sequence goes on along the minus strand of JAHHUM010000305.1, from coordinate 915,331 downwards.
CATTTTTAATTCATACATGAAATCTGAAAATTTAAAGAGGACACGTCAAGTCAAATCAAATCAAATCAAATCAACATTAGTCCTTCATCTGGAGAAACTGGTTCACTGAACATGGCTGAAACTGTTGCTGATATGGCAGTTAAAGTAGGATAGTTTCTGTGTACTTTTTGTCAAACTACCTTTACTACCTTGATCTTATGCTAATTAGTTTGGCTTCTTTAGCAGCAAATCTTCTATGTTTTTGTGATGAGTTGTTATTCAATTCAATTCAGTTTTATTTATATAGTGCCAATTCACAACACATGTCGTCTCAAGGCACTTCACAACAGTCAGGTACATACATTCCAATTAATCCTAATCATTGAACAGTGCAGTCAGATTCAGTTATTTATTCAAATTGGATAAAAAGTTTTTCTGTCTAAGGAAACCCAGCAGATTGCATCCAGTCAGTGACTTGCAGCATTCACTCCTCCCGGATGAGCATGTAGAGACAGTGGACAGTCACTGGTATTGACTTTGCAGCAATCCCTCATACTGAGCATGCATGTAGCGACAGTGGAGAGGAAAAACTCCCTTTTAACAGGAAGAAACCTCCAGCAGAACCAGAACCAGGCTCAGTGTGAGCGGCCATCTGCCACGACCGACTGGGGGTTAGAGAGAACAGAGCAGAGACACAAAGAGAAGAGAAGTTATCAAACCAGATTTGGTTTAGATAGAGAAATGAAATCAGTATTAAGATGAAATTGCAGTAGGTATTCCTGTTTCTCTGTTTGCATGCATTTTATCATGCTGGTATTCTCTTGCCCCTTGCATGCCTTAACTGTTGGATAATTCCTACCCTGATTGTGGAATTTATTGGCGATTCTGTTATTTTATATCATGTTATTTTATTTTTTTGAAAGCTGATCCTTTTGTGTTGTGCCACTCAAGGGTTCGTAGAAACAGTGAGAAACTGGGGAACCCTGAGAGGCAGAGGAAGCGCCTGGACAAGAAGGCAGCGTCTTCAGCCAACCTCCTAACCCGCTCCCCCAGCCTGGAGAAGTGAGGCACACTGCCATCATTCACAGCACACAGCTCACTTTTTCCTTTTGCTCCAGCAGCCTCACATGGGACACTGATTTTCATAACAGGATCCTCACAGATACACACCATGTTATAATGAAGTCAGAGAATAATGGATCTATTCTGCTGTTGATCATGAAGTAGTTTCATGTTTATCACCTGAATGTGTTCTGTCCCCACAGCCGAGCTAAGGAGCTGATAGCAGGTGCAGGTAAGCCCTTAAAACTGTTTTGTTCTGGCCAGATGAGTACACTTTTCCTTTGAAAAAGAAAGTACACCCTCTTTCACTTCACGGGTATATAGCTATCAAATAGCTGGGGGAGTTTATCCCATCTTGGTGTGGGGTCGGGGGTCCGTTGTGGGCGTGGTGCTCGATGATGTCTGTCCTGTTGCGCCTATGGGCGGGGGCTGGGGTAGCGTTGCGCGGGGCCCTTGCCCTGCTGTCGCGGCGCGCTGTGTGGTGGGGGGCAGGATGCGGTGGGGGTGCTTGGAGCGGAGCTGTGTGTGGAGCTTGCGCTGTGTGGGTGTGGCTTCGTCAGCCGGGGATGGAACATACCTGTTAGGGTGTGCCCCTGTGCTGTGGGGAGGAGATTCATGGCGCTTGGGTTAGGGACATGTGTTCGATATCTGTGTCCTGGTTGGGGGTGGCCCTGTGGGGAAATTCATATGGGGGGTGGGGGGCTCATGGGGTTCATTGAGGGGTTGGAAGGGGTTGGGACTGTTTCATTCTGTGGCGAGGTAAGGGGACCAGCTCCTGGGTCCGGGGGCTGGTTGCCACTATGGGGTATAGGCACCTGGACCTGGGAGTATGCAGTATGTATAGGGAGTTTGAGTGAGTGTACGACGTCCATTGATTTGTTTGTCTTTACATTGGGTGCGTAGGTGTGAGTGTTTTTATGTGTACGCATGAGGGTGGGAATGTGTGATTGTGACTGTGTGTGCCTGTTTTTTGTGTCAGGTTGGGTCTTGGACTGCTCCCTCTCCTGGATCAGTTTAGGCCCTCCATTGAACGTGGGCCCTATTTCCTCCCTGCCACAGTACCTGCCGGTGGTTGGTGTCTCTGCCTGCTGGTGTACTTGTGGTTCTCTGTGTCCGGGGCTAGGTGCTTTGGTGTGTGCCGGCTCACTCCCGGTGGCTGCTTGCTGGGGCCTGGACCCCTGGGCTCTGTCGGGCCTCTGCTTGGGGAGTGATATGTCCCAGGGGTCTCGGGTCTCTGGGTCCATGGCTGGATCTGCTCTGGCGTAGACGGCTGCCGGCGGGGCCTGTGGGCTCGTCACGGCAGCTCCCTGGGGCTTCCGCACTGTGGCTGCTGGGTGGTTCCACTGGGACTCTCCCCTGCTCTTCTCTGGGGGGGGTTGCAGTACTCCTGGCGTTGGTTCTCCTGGGGTTCCTGTGTTCTGGGGGGCCTTTGGATGGCTATGGCTCGGATCTCCTCCGTATCTGTCCCAGGTTCAGGGAGGCAGGTCTGTGGCTCCTCACCCTCGCTATAGCATATTTTTATGGAGAAACTTTGTATACACAAGCACGCTCACACAGGTGTGTAGATTCAGGTGTTAACAGATATTGAGCCGCATTTACCACTAATTACATCTGGCATTCATAAGTACCAGGCACTTTTTGGTAAAAAAGCTGTTATTATATATGTTTCTGCAGGTGTAGAAGCAAGCAGGGTGTTATCTTGTAATCTCTTCATCCTTCTTTCTTGCCTCTATTATTTTCTCCCTCTCTCCCCTTTTCCTTTTTGTCCCACCTCTCTCTCTTTCATGCTTCTTATTTTTTTCCTTTTCATTTCTGTCTCCGTGTCTGTAACAATTGAAATTATCCCAAAGCAGTTTCTAATAAAGTTTATTTTATAAATATCAAGCAGAGCTTTAAAGTGTTAGCTGTAATGCTCCACTTATGAAAGTAAATCTGTTGGGCTTTTTCTTGGCACTCAGACAACAATTCTGAGCGCTACTCTGCTGGACAGGGCACGGTAAAAAAAAAAAAAATAAATAAAAAATATTGCCCACGGATTTTATTTCTGGCAAACAACTTCAAAAGAAAAGACAGGTATTTACCCTTTTTTTCCCCTCAAATTCAAAACAAACTGCCAAAAATATATAGACTGATAAATAGATTTAGATACCTTCCAAATCACTGTACTATTTAATCACTCTTTTTCAGAAACATAGACTTTCCTTTTCTTTTTTAAGCTCTTTAAGTGAATTCAAACCAATATATATTGAACATACCCAAAAACAAAAAGAAGTCCTTCGGTCTCAGCGAAATGTTTTAACTCTATCACCATGTTGCTGGCCTGATCCTGTTGACAATGACCATGGTTCTTAGATTCACAGCGGTGATGCTGACCGGTCTCCAAGAAGGCCGGACTGCAGTACAGGCAGAAGGAAAAAAAAATCCAAAGCAGCTGATTCCCTGTAGCCAGTCTAAACAAGCTACCATGCAGGATTCCAGCATCACAACTCAATTAACACCACTTCAGCTGTCAATTGGTGATACCCCATTTATAAGTTGTGGCACTTATTAAGTAGACCAACAGCAAACTCCTCGGAAAGTTGTTGCAGACTTCATAGAGTCTTCTGTTGTCCGTCGTCGCTCTCCCGTCTCTTCTGCTATTATCTCTGTCTCTGTTCCAGATTAGTCCCCCCTTAACCAGTCATAATTTGGGAGAAGTGAAATCAGCCAATAGTGATTGACCTTGAGCAGAATAACAAAAGAATACAAAGATCCAGACCTCCCAACAACAGACCAGCTGTTCTCCATTGAGTAATAAGTCTCCTCTTTCTCTGTTCCAGGAACCGACCTCGTCAACATTTATGCCTCTCCCTTGTCAGATCCTCAGTTCTTTCCCATCAAGCTACTGTTCGCTCCCTGCAATGGTCCCTGCTTTATCTCTGTGCATTGTTCTTTTTTTTATTCGAAGTTCTTTGTTGTTGGGATTTCACTGCCTCCTGTCTGTATTTGGATCTATTACAAACCAGCAACAATTGAAGATAATCCACACAAATCGTGGCCTATAAAATCCAGACTTAAAACCTTCCGCATATAAAACCATGCACAGTTGATTATGAGGTATGAAGTGTAATTGAGACAGACATTTTGGATACAATAAAAAAAAAATGTTTATTTAGCAATGTTGTTTTTCGTAGGTGAAAATCGTAGCATGTTTTTTTTAAGACAAACTAAATCAAAGAGTTTGCTACCATTGGTTACAAATATGTTTTTCTTTTGTCGTTCCTCCAACACAATCTGACTGAAGTTTCAGATTGATGTCATTATCCTAATTTAGCGCCCAGTAAATTAGCCTGTGTACCAAAAATAACTGAAGTGTGAAGAGTTCTAATCTGTTCCAACTTCAGGGAACTGACTCAGTCATGTCAGTTACTGAGAGTCTTACTTGCCCAAACCTGCTAACATTCTCCTATTCCTTACATACGAGTTCCTGGGAACTGAGACAGTGCAGGAGCTTTGAGCTGTGTGGGTGCAGCCTGGAATCATATCCGCCATGTGGTTAGCTGAGCAGCACTGCTGCTCCATGACAGATTGATGGATGGTTTGCTCTGCTGTTTAGGTTGCCAACAGACCTTTTTTAGCTCTTACTCCGAGCTCATCTTGAGCTCCTGACGCATTTCTTTCATCAAAAAGCTAGTTTTGGTTTTGATCAGAATGAAGAAAATAAATAATTGAATTTAAAAAAGTAACTTCTGTTGACTTTGGCTGTAATAAACAGCCACAGTGCTTTTTTCTCCAACAGACACCCATGCTTAAAATAATGAGTGCAATGTGGATCTCACTTAGAGGCACATAAACACTTGTTGTAGCTGGAGGTCAAACTGGCCTGCTGACTTTACATCTGCAGGGTAACTCATACATCACCTGAGCAAATGCTCTGTGTTCAAAGGATGCTTCATTGTGAAAATACTCACACCATGAAATTGTTCCACCAAAAAAGTAGCACATAATTGTAAAGTGGAAGGTTTTAAATTTGTTTTTATAAATGAAAGTTTTAACAATTTGTTTTCCATTCAGCCCCCTGAGTAAATGCCACGACTAGATCCACTTTTCACTACAATTACAGCTGCAATTATGTATGTCTCTACCATCCTTTTTGAGTTTTTGGCCAATTCTTCTTTGCAAAATAGCTTTGTTCAGTCAGGCTAGGTGGAGAGTGTTAGTGAAAAGCAGTGTACTTTGCAAAAGTTTTAGGCTGGTTTGAAAAAATCCTGTAAACAAATAATGCTTTCAGAAATTTAAATGATTGTTCATTTTTATCAATTTACAAAATGCTAAGAGAGTGAACCCAAACATACAGCCAAAGTCAGTAAGAACTATCTTCAGCATAAAGAACAACAAGACTTACTGGAAGTGATGGTGCGACCCTCACAGAGCCCTGATCTCAACATCATGGAGTGTGTCTGGGATTACATGAAGAGACAGAAGGATGTGAGAAAGCCTACATGCACAGAAGATCTGTGGTTAGTTCTCCAAGATGTTTGGAACGACCTACCAGCTGAGTTACTTCAAAAATTGTGTGCAAGTGCACCTAGAGGAATTGTTGCCGTTTTGGTGGCAAAAGGTGGTCACAACAAATATTGATGTGATTTAGATTTCTCTTTTGTTCATGAACTGCATTTTGTTAATTGATGAAAATAAATTATTAATACTTCCATTTTTGAAAGCATTCTTTGTTTATAGCATTTTTTCACACCTGCCTAAAACTTTTGCACAGTACTCTAGGCCTGGACTTTAACTGGTCAATTCCAACTCATGGATATGCTTTTCTCTAAACTTTTCCATTGTAGCTCTTGTTGCATGTTTAGGATCTCTGCCCTGCTTGAAGGTGAAACTCTGTCCAATGAACATGGATCAGCTTCTTTGTCGCTGAGGAAAGCGCCCCTATAGCAGGAACATGCCAACGCTATTTTCATTTTAGTTTAGTTTTCTGCCATATGAAATTCTTTCAGCAATGGCTTTTTCCCCTGAAAATTCCATAAAGGCCAGATTTGTAGAGTGCACAACAAATAAGTTACCTTTTGATAGTTTCTCTTACCTAAGCTATGGAACTCTGCAGTTCCTCCAGAGTTACCATGGGTAGTCTCTTGGCTACTTCTCTGATGGCCATGTCTTGGTAGCTTTGCAGTTGTGCCATCCACTTTACATGCATTGTTCCTTGGTCTTCATGATGGAGTTTCTTCTTTAATGTTCTCTAACAAGCTTCCGTGGCCTTCACAGAACAGCTGAATTTGCACTTTATATAATTAGGTGAAAGCATATCATTGCACTGTACCAGAGAAGAGGGGGCTTTTCATGCTTTTTAAAAAGGCTTTGAAAAAAATTCTAATTTTCCTTCCACTTCATATTTATGTAATACTTTGCGTTGTTATGTCTCCTAAAAAAGCAACAAAAAAACATTAAATTATGAGGTTGTAACATGCCAAAAAAGTATTTTACAAAAACTAATGATAATTAAGTCGTTCTGTTTGACATCTAGCCAATTTTCTGAGTAGAGTTATTTGTGGGCCGTCTTGAAATAAACTCTGAATAATAAATGGGGATTAGTGTCTCACCTGAAGTGAAGAACTGCTTTAAAGCCCTCAGCTTAGATTAAAAGTAAGAAGCCTGGACCATATTTGTTAGCTGACATCTTGTCAGAATGGGACAAGGACCAGGACATATAAAGAGAACTCCATTCTTGTGAATTTTTAGCAGATAAATAAAAAACACAACATGCTAAGCGTATCTGGCCATAGTAGCTGTCTTATGGGAAAATAATAAATGATAATTTATTGATTTTATGCTTTTCCCCCTAACAGATTCTCTGCTTAGCTGCGTTTAACATGTCCTGTTTAGCAGTATGTAGAAAGCTACTGCTGAGGGGTGCGTGATAAGGGTGCGTCATGGATGTTATGTTAGGTCAGCAAAGATTAGAACCAGCTGATTTCTAAAGCTTAAATATGTAATTAAAAATGTTTTTATTTGTTTCTGCTAAACTGTAACTTTCTTTTGCTCACAGGGTCTCCTGGAGCAAGAAGAGGAACTTACAGCCAAGGTACACATCAAATTACGTTGTTCTGTATCTGGGTAGCGAGGGAAGTCAACAAAGTCTTTTATAAAGTCCAGGTCTATTCCTTTCACAGTTTTCTACTTTCCTCATTTACCTGCTGATTAATCTAACCATGCTGAGAGAGTCTTGGTCTTGGAAATGATGTGGAGTTTATGATCTGTTGACACTTAGACAGAGACACCTTTGATGGACTGTGGACCAATTGGAAAACACTGTGTGTTTTCCAATTTAATATTGTTTTACTTCCTGATTCTATTTGTCTTTAAAGTTATCATACAAAATGTGAGCTACAGGTAACGGCAAAACAGAAGAACTTTGTAGTATGGTGATTAGTTTTTACTTTTAAAAATTAACAGAGAAAAGCAAATATTTGAAAGCCAACAAAGTTTTTACGTTTATGCTGTTCATCCCTTTTGGTCTAATACATTACTGTGGCATTGGTTGTGTTCCAGAACAGTCAATTAAAATGTTCATCCGCGGCCGACCCATAACCATGTACGTCCCATCCAACATCCAGAACTATGACAACCTGAAGATGGAGCTGCCCTCTGAGAGACTGGAGCTAGACTGGGTGTATCCTTCCACAGTAGAGTCACACCGTGTACAGATGTGGGCGTATACTATTGGGCTTGTGTAAAAACCTGGTAGTTTCATCACAACTTTAAAGTAGCATTTATCCTGTACAATTTAGCTGGAAGTCTTTGATAACAGTCTATCATCATACCACATCTTGCTTTATTTATGTTTGATCACTCTACCTTCCAAATATTCTCCAAATTTTCTGATTGGTGAAGTCATTCCTTAGTTTATTTGGGTGTTTACATGGACTCAATGTGATGCTAAAAAATTTAAATCCTTCTTCAGCTTTCTAGCAGCAGTTTTGGGTCCAAACTAATTGCTATTTGGAAGTGACCTTGACCTTTATAATTTCGTGTACTTTTCCAAAAAGCATGTCTGCTGCCACCATGCATCACACCATGGTGTTCCCACGAACCACCTTCCTTTTTTGCATGGTGTTTTTGGGGTAAGGGTAAGGTTCAGAAGCATTCTTCCTCCAGACAGGGTGTGTGTAATGACACCCAAGGAGTTCAGTTTTGTCCTCATCTGACCAGAGTATGTTCTCCCAGTATTTTTACTGGCTCTTCTGCAGCAAACTGAAAACAGGCTTTATCATGCTTTTTTTCAGCAGTGTAGTCTTGTGCAGTAAGTTTATATAGATGCCATTTTGCCTGAGTTCATTGCTTGTTGTTTTTGTGGAATAAAACTGTACTTGCTATTTCCAGGTCTGAAGTTGTCTTTGAGGTCTTTTTGGCTTGTGGACAACTCTTGATTATTCTTCTGACAGCTTTAACTAGGGCCCCTGGCCACGGCTGATTTTATAGAGAAATTATAATCTTTCCACAGCACTTCCTGGAAAAATTGGAATTTTTGAAATGAAGCTGTATATTGTATGTTTTGCAGCAGTAAGACCTAGGACTGCACAACATATAGCAAATATATCGTCACTGCAATCTCAGTGTGTCCAATATTCATATTGCAAAGGACTGTTTAGGGTGCAATGATTGTTGGCATATAAATCCCAAGTGTTATGAACTTGCATTGTTCATGCTAATGTAATACTTAGCCAGTTGGGCAGTCTTATGTCAGCAGATGTTCACACTGGACAGATGACATTGCCCAAAATGCTAAAGGTCACAGAGTGATGGAAGCTCAGATGAGAAAGAAAGGAAAGAAGAAAACAGGAATTTATCACATCTAATATCACCTCGTAACATTTTCTAATACCATGCAGACCTAGTAAGACTTTTTGCGAAGGTCTCTTTGCTTTTAACAGTTATACTACTCTGTGTAATACTTTGATAATGAAAAGCTTTTTTTATAGGCCATCAGTAGATCATCAACACATAACAGCAGGAGTGTTTTCTAAATACTGACATAATTCAGCTGGTATCTTGGTTTTCTGTGCTTTTTTACACATTTTTCTAATATGTTTAATGTTTTTATTATTTTTTTATTATTATGGCCTGAATGTTTTTTGGTTTTTGAAAACCTTTAAAAAATTTTTAAACCCACAATTTAGGAAGAGTGGACCAACCTGGATGATTTTTTTGGCAACTATCAGGGGGTTGGCTTTAACTCAAACACCTTCTTTAGTGTTTGGGGTTTCGTGGCTAAATTTTGGGCCAGCCTGGTAGCCATCTTTATTGACGCCATTGGGATCAGTAAAAGCAGAGTGTGAAGGGTTTAAATTGCAGGTAAAAGCCAGTTTTGGCTCAAATTTGAAATGCACACAACATTTGGTGACAACCAAGGTTTTAAAAGAACAAAATTTGGTGCACGTCTTGCTGGCGCATCTGTGCCAAGACAGCAAAATCTTTTGAGACAGAGCCACGGTATCCAGGGAAATGTCAGCATACCACCAAAGGACAACACACCCAACAGGATTTAAATGGGGCGCAAGAGAAGCGCTGAAAGGGTTTTTTGGGGGCAACCCGTTGTATCCAAGAAACTAAACCACGGCGCCCAAAACACGGATTTAAAATTCACCTCAAAATCCGTTTCCACCAGAACTTCCGTCGGGGCTCCACGGGGCAATATACACGGCCCGGGGGCCCATACCCAAACCTTTTGGTCCTCTGCCATGCAAACGTCGGTTTCAATGTGCAAGGGCAAATCTTTGGGCTGTGGACAATGTGAAACATGTATTGTTCTCTGATATCCACCCTTTACGGTTTTCCCCACATCCGAGAGTTACGGTGGGAGAACCCCAAAAAACTACCACCCAGACTGGGTCCCCGAGTGAAACATGGGGGTGGATCAGTGATGTTTTTGGGGGTGCCATTCAGGGCATTCACTTGGGCCCTACTTGTGCTAGAGGGGCGCGTCATGCCAAGGACTACCGCCTCTTGAGGGGCCCCGTGCCCAAGGTTCAAACTTGTATCCTTTAAAGGGGGTGCCGTGTATCAGATACAATGGGACCAATACACACAGCAAAACTGGGGAAAATTGGGTTTTTGAACATGAAAAATGAAGTTGAACATCTCTTTCCTGCACAGTCACCCAAACTAAATTTATTGAGTCACTTTGGGGTTTTTTGGAGGAGAGGGGAAACTTTTTTCCCCCACCAGTATCACTATTTTCCGGCCATACCTGCAAAAGAAAGGCTTAAACCTCTGACCACTGTGCAAATTTATAGTCATTTCCCAAACGAATTGCGCTGGGATTGGCCGAAAAAGGAGGCCCTACACCATACTAATAAATTATTGAGGTCTAAAACCAGGTGTTTCAGTTTCATTGTCCAACCCCTTTACTTCTTAGTACAGACGTATGAAGAATACTGGAGACTCTTCTGTCAACCTTGACTTTATCTAAGGGAAGCTGAACTTCATTTCAGGTTCATCAGATTCCTCACTATAACTGATGGCAGGTCTTAATTTAGCTGAAACTGAATGAAAATCTGTTTCACCAAAGTATTAGTTTTAGGTTGTGCACATTTATGCACATGTAAACTTTTTATTTTTTACATGGAAAAGATTGGTTCTTTATTTGATTTGCTCAGTATATACGTTACATCAAATGTGGAACAAAGTGGTAAAATTACTTGTTGTGGTGTCACCATTAAAACTTGCCATGTTTAGAGGGTTTGTAGACTTTCTAGATCCACTGTAGCTTATTAAGCATAAAAAAACAGGATCTGTGTCTTTGATTAATTTAGAATATTATTTATTAATCTAAATAACAGCTCTTAATTTAAACATTTTTTAAATGTGTGAATGGTTTCTTGTCATCTGTAGTGTTGCATTGCAAGATTTGAGTGTTACCACCTTGATCCTGTCCTTAGCTATGGTTACCGCGGGCGGGACTGTCGGGCTAATTTATTCTTCCTTCCATCGGGCGAAGCGGTTTACTTCATTGCTTGTGTCATTGTGCTCTATCACATCAACAACCGCGCACAGCGCCACTATCGCAAACATACGGACTCTGTCCGATGGTGAGTAAATCAAAATAATCCTCTTCATATGATCAAGAGAAACTTACTCTCTTGATTTAATTGGTTTAATTAAGTCAAAATACTGGACTTTTCAAAATGTTAGCTTATAGCTTTACTTGTGGTTGTATTTTGGAACATTTAGGATTGTGTTAGGCTTGACCTTAATGCTGAAACACATTCCTAAGCAGGATTTTATCACTCTTTGCTCACCCCAAATATCTCTGGAGGCAGTCCTATTTTTTTTAAAGAGGTTGATGATACACCATATAGGGTTACTTCCCTTATAGACTTGACATGAAGTGACATTCTTTGTCCTTCCTTGTTGACAGTATATGTGAATGACTTAACTTAGAATCTGAATGACCTAAGAAGGACATTTAAAGGATTCTTTGGGTTTGCTGCACTAATATTGCTGGAAATTAAGATTGTTTCTTAATTGCTGTGTGTTATACCCGTGGTTATTCTCTTTATAACCTGACTAAGGTACAGAGTGTTAGAGGAGGACATGAAAACAGAGGTTGTAAAAAATGATTCTTCAAGCTTAGAAGCTATTAATGCATATTTGTGATCTGATTAAACAGTTTATTAAACTTTAGCCACGGTTTTTTAATAGACCTCATCTGAGAACAAGTAACAGATTGCTATTTAGGTTCTATGAAGTTGGGAGAAAAACTTCTTAACAAGCATTTAAACCACCATTAAACCACTAAGATTAACCTTCTCTCAATAACAAAAGTGGACATGTAAACAAGCATTGCTGCCGTCATGGGAAAAATTAACGACTGTACGTCCTCTTTCACTTCTAGGTTTTCATATTTCAAGAAATAATAAAAATGAACTAGTCTTTAGCAGGTCCTAAAATTATTTGGATAAACTTCAATCATTCCAAAAAATTACGACAAACTACCATTATGTAGTAAACAAGTGAATTTCTGTGTCAAAAACTTGCTCCACCACATCATTTAAGATCTTGTAGAACCACCTTCAGCAGCAGTAACTCCCAAGTAGTCATTTTCTGTATGACTTTATTCACCTCCACTAATGTTGACCCATTTTTCTTTATACATTACTCGATTGCTTGATTGATCTAATTTTTACTAAGCTTTAGCTGTCAAACAGATGACCTCACATTTGAATCTCAAATACTTTGGGATACAGAGCAGTTTATGGTCCAGTCAAAGGCTGCAAGGTGCATAGAACCTGTGGCTACATAACAAGCTCCCTACCCTACCAATAGTTGTGGGTCGTGATATGCTTTTGTTTTATAACAATGTGCTTTGCATCATGGCCAAATATTTCTAATTTGGCCTTATCTGTTGATCATTTGGATGGGATGCTAGCATACAGATAGGAATTTCTTTTCTAAGGAGGAGAGGCTTTCCTCCTGGTAACACCTTCACACCAGCTATAATTATTCCATCTGTTTCTATCTGTACTGTCATAACTTTAATGTTTATCATGTTAACTGAGGTCTGTAGAGTCTGAGATGGAGCTATTTGGTTCTCCTTTTTTCAGTTTCTCTTATCATTCCATGGTCTGACACTTGAGTTTGCTGAAACGTCCACTTTAGGAAATATTGATAGCTGTCTTAAATATTTTCTGCCTTTGAATAATCAGAATCAGCTTTATTGGCTAAGATTGTGTGCACAAATAAGGAATTTTAATCCAGTTTCAAGTGCTCATGGCATACAGACATTTAGTATAAATATATTCAGTTTTATTTATATAGCGCCAATTCACAACACATGTTGTCTCAAGGCACTTCACAAAAGTCAGGTACATACATTCCAATTAATCCTAACCATTGAACAGTGCAGTCAGATTCTGTTATTTATTCAAATTGGATAAAAGTTTTTCTATCTAAGGAAACCCAGCAGATTGCATCCAGTCAGTGGCTTGCAGCATTCCCTCCTCCCGGATGAGCATGTAGAGACAGTGGACAGTCACTGGCGTTGACTTTGCAGCAATCCCTCATACTGAGCATGCATGTAGCGACAGTGGAGAGGAAAAACTCCCTTTTAACAGGAAGAAACCTCCAGCAGAACCAGGCTCAGTTTGAGCGGCCATCTGCCATATATAAACTTTAGAGGAAATAAAATAAAATTAAAGGATTGGTATGTGCATGTATATTTATGTACAACCTTTTTTATATTTAAAGAAAAGAAAAAAGGCAGGTTGTGTTAGTGCTAATGCTTATTTTGTTTCACAGCAGAGTAGCTGATTGCTCTGGCTGTAACGTGTTCATCAAAGAGACAGCCTGGGCAAGAAACTGTCTCTGTGGTGGCTGTTTTTTGCAATAGCCCTCAGTAGTACGAATCTGAAGGTAAAAGTCTAAACAGCTTTTTCGCAGAATGTGTGGGGTCTGTGGAGATGCCCATTGACTTTTTACTGACCCTAGACCTGTACAAGTCCTCGATGGAGGGAAGGTCAGCCCTGATGATGTTCTCTGCTGACCTAATTGTTTGTTGTAGGATAAGAAAACCACACAGTGATGGATGAACACAGGGCAGACTGAATGATGGCAGTGTAGAAGATGACCAGCAGCTCCTGTGGAAGGTTGTACTTCATGAGTTGCAGCAGGAAGTACAGTCTCTGCTCAGTCTTCCCCTAGACAGTGTCGATGTGGGAGGACCAGCACAGTGGGGGGACAGAATCAGAATCGGTGTCACAGAATCAGTGAGTTAATTTAGGTCAGAGGTTGAAGCTTCAAAAACAATCCAAAGTGTCTCATTGTAGAATGATGGAGTTTTTGGGAAATGGGCTTACATATATATGAGCAGCAAAAGTTGCTTCATTAAAGTCATTGCTGAGTGCTGTTGACCTTTCCACCTGGCATTGTGTTGACACACACCAGTATGCTCCAAAACTCCGGTTTTATAGTGGTGGTCACACCAGTGTAACTGTGGCACAGTGAGAAGAATAGTCATCTGACAATTAGAAGGTTGCAGGATTGATCTCATCTTTCCCCACAATTTATCAAAGGCAAGAAACTGAAACCCAAGTTGCCTCCATATCCATGTGAATGTGACTTTTAGTTTAAAGTGGTGAGTTATGTTCTAAAAGCACAATGTTCAGTCCATTTCCAATCTAGTTACTAGCTGATGGTCAATTAATCCATTGCATTTCATCAGCAGCAGTTGGCTGCTACTTACCCCTTTAAAATATGTGAAGGCAATGAGGACGTACTTAGTTTGTTTACACAGAACCTTTCTGTATTGTTTCCATATTAGTTTAACATTGTGGAGTCTGGTGTGTATTTGTGCATTTGAGGTTAGAATTATATCATTTAGAGCCTCATTAAGAGCAGCCTTTTTTTGTAATATGAATGAATACAACTCTAGAAGTAAAAGAGGGTGCACTTTCGTTTTGTAATAACTCTAGAAACTGTTTAATTTAAAGCAATAATAATATGTTGTATTGTTACAGCAACTGTGGAAAATCTTAATCTAAAGTGTTACCATTGACAACATGAATGTATCTCCTGGTGCTTGAAGTTGGATAAAGTAACACAGTGAAATCTGAGTCAAGTTTGGAGAGACTAAATAAAAATATTCCGATTAGATTCTGGTCATAACTTTGGTTTATTGATATTCAGAGACAGTGGCAGCAGAATTGTTATTTACTCATATCACCTTTGGCCTAATTTGTCTGTAAAGCTCAGAACTGTTGCATAGAGAGATTAAGTGGATTCCATTTCTTTATTTAGATGAAGTTTCCATGTAAACGTGTTTGGTCTTGCCTTTTTATGTTTGTGTAGTCTAATTATAAAACTAATCTATGAGGGTGTTTTACACTCAGCTGTCAAATGGTTCCTGGATGATGCATCTTTTATAGAGTTTTGATTAAATGTGCCTTTGGACAACCTGAGCTGTGGTGAGCAACACACTGGATGCTGCGGAGTGTTTTTAGAAAGAACACTTTCAGCCCAAACAGTAATTCATTCTGACAGACGCTGAAAACTGGTGGATAGTGGATAACAATGAACCTTACAGGCTTGGACCTCTTTTTGCCAACTGAAACAGCCACATCATGGGTCGGGGTGGATATCAGTGCTAGGCTAACATTAGCATGTTTCCTCCATGTTTTGATACAACTACTTGGTAGCTCTGTTCGTAACATTTCTATAGGAATCCAGGTAATCGTGTGGAAACCAAACTTGTTTTCCTGCTTTAGAAACACAGCACACTGTAAAATTGAATGAGCAGAATTTCAGCTGTGCAGAGCAGAATGCCAGGGAATTCTGAGCCATTTGATCTGAGAAATGTGCACAATCACAGACTGTACATCTACATCAGGTATCTGGAGATGAGTTTCCCAATACTGATCATAGAAAAAATCCTTGGTTGGGACCCAGAGCTGATACCTTGGATTGAATTGATACTTCACTATGTCTGATCCAAATTTTTATGAAATGTAGATATGTCACCACACAGTTATCCTTTGAAATGAACTCTGGTAGTATTTAATTTCCACTTGATTTAAAATATTTGGAGCTGAACAGAACGAAATGTTATTTTTTAAATAACAACAACCATGGCTGTTCTAATGTTTGGTTAGCTCTGTCTAAACTGGTTGTTAAAGTAGAACTAAATACCTTGTCATATTAAAGCAGAGCCACCGTTTACAATCAGTGTGTGAAAGCTCTTCCAAGACGAATGTTCTTAAAATATGTAACACTTAAAACAAACTCTACAATTTATGTTTATAAGAATATGTCCAGATTTTCACAATGGTGAACTGGATCTCTACATGTTTCCATAGGAAAGTACATTTGTAAAATTATTTTTTTTGTCCAGATCCTTTATTTAACTTAGTCAAGTGAACTAAAATATTTGTTTTTTTGCAGTCTTGCTCTGCATCCTGATAAAGTTCGAGTGGCATCTGGCCAGACAGCCGGCGTGGATAAAGATGGAAAGGTAACTACTGGTGTGGCAGCTATGCTCATTACCCTTAATGAACTAAACATTGTGCCTCAATGAGCAGGATATTAGGTTAGTTTTTGTTGATATACAGTGAGAACAACATGACATTTAGCCAGTGAATTTCAAAATCATATATCCAGTAGGTGCAGGTTGTAGAATCACATAAAAAATTCAACAACTGGAATTACAGACTGACACAGCTATGTTTGAATTTCACCACAGCGATATATACTGAGGCTCAGTTAGCGTATTCTCCAGTGTGGACATCAGACCGTGTCTGGGGTTGTTCTTGAAAACAACAGCAGACGGGGACTTGGAGATCCCCTAACTAGCCTACCGCGACCACTAGGAAACCTGACATGTCTACTGTTGTATTCAACCTTTCTGGCATTTTAGTTCGAAAGAGTTTAAAGCTGAGCTCCAAGCAGCTCACACAGCAGGAGCTGCTTGGTACTCAGCTTTAAACTCTGGTTCCACTGTAAGAGACTTAGACAGAAGAAATGTGTTGCCTTTCTACCACTGTCCAGCTCCGCTTTGTATGGACCATTTTCTCCTGGTAGCTTTTTTGTACTCTTGAGCCTGTTTCCAGCAATCATGAATTTTGCTTTAAGTAAAATAAATGTAACACCCATGTGTTTATATATAAATTATATGTTTTTATGTTTTGCTTTAGCCAATGCAGGCATGTGTTCATATATGGGACTCTACCACCTTGGTCACCCTTCAGCAAATAGGTCTAGGAACCTTCCAGAGGGGAGTGGGAGTGGGATCACTGACATTCTCTATTGCTGTGAGTTATTTTTGCATACGTTGTAACTGTAAAATGCTCTTTCCTCTGAATTTGCTCAGGCTGATGTCCTGAGGTTGATCAGGACATATTTGAGTAAAAGAAATGTCTTCTAAAAGATGATACATAAAAATTAACCAAAATCACCATTCAAGCAAAAATCAGAAGCTTCGCAGAAGGAACTCCAAAGCTTTAGGCCTCCTTCACACCTCATTAAAATCAAACTGCTACATTAAAAATTTGTGAGAAGGTAGATAACGTTTGCATAGTTTTTGAGAAGTTTTAAAGGGTGCAGTGTGCTCCCCATCACATGTGACAATGGCAGACAGTTCTTCGACTGTTTTAAACATGCAGAAACCTTCCTGCATGGAGGTCATGTAGGCATTATATCAGATCTCTTGCACATAGACATCAATGAAAGAGACCACATACAGTTAGTCTTAGTGGAAGCTCAGCCAGTAGCTGTCTAGGAGAGACAGGGTTAAACTCTGAAAGACAGGGCCAAGTGTATCATCGGTAGAAGGAGAACATTGAGTTGTTGGCAGCAGTAACTCAACCGATGCAACCCTCCAGGAAGGTGTCACAGCTAAACACAGAGCCAGGCCAGATATAGCTTCTAGGAAGAGAAGAAACAGCGAGAGAACATAAAGTTCAGCTTTTAACTTTATGTTCTCTTCCTTTTTTTTCAATTCAATTCAGTTTATTTATATAGCGCCAATTCACAACACGTCGTCTCAAGGCACTTCACAAAACTCAGGGACATACATTCCATTTAGTCCTAACCATTGAACAGTGCAGTCAGATTCAGTTATTTATTCAAATTGGATAAAAAGTTTTCTATCTAAGGAAACCCAGCAGATTGCATCCAGTCAGTGACTTGCAGCATTCCCTCCTCCTGGATGAGCATGTAGAGACAGTGGACAGTCACTGGCGTTGACTTTGCAGCAATCCCTCATACTGAGCATGCATGTAGCGACAGTGGAGAGGAAAAACTCCCTTTTAACAGGAAGAAACCTCCAGCAGAACCAGGCTCAGTGTGAGCGGCCATCTGCCACGACCGACTGGGGGTTAGAGAGAACAGAGCAGAGACACAAAGAGAACAAAGAAGCACTGATCCAGGAATACTTTCTATGGGAAGGAAAAGTAAATGTTAATGGATGTAGCTCCTTTAGTCGTTTCATCTAGAAAGAAGGAACAGATAAACTCTGAGCCAGTTTTCAAGTTTAGAGTCTGAAAGAGAGCACATATAATTAGTTACAGTAAAAGCTCAGTCAATCGACATGTCTAGAAGAGAGAAAGGGTTAAACACTGAAAGACAGGGCCATGTGGATCATCGGTAGAGGGTGAGCATTAAGTTGTTGCCAGCAGAAGCTTGGACAATGCCCCTCTCCAGAAAGGTGTCACAGGTAGACACACAGTCAGGCCAGGTGTAGCTTCTAGGAAGAGAAAAGAGAGAGAACAAAGTTAAAAGCTGAAATAACAGCAAATAATGCAAAATTGTAGTGTGAGAATGTAGCGAAGAAGGTGAATGTGGTCACTATGTCCTCCAGCAGCCTAAGCCTATAGCAGCATAACTACAGAGATAGCACAGGATAACTAAAGCCACTCTAACTATAAGCTTTATCAAAAAGGAAAGTTTTAAGCCTAGCCTTAGAAGTAGACAGTTTGTCCATCTAGAGCCCACTGATGGCCATTGTTATACTAAAAACCACAACGATTGGGATACCCCTCTCTTTCAGATCTTCTCTCTTTCTCTCTTCATAAATATAATATCAAATAATACAAAACTGGAGAGGAGTAGGAGAATATAGCAGAGTCAGGCATCATGGCTGATCATACATAATGGCTGTAGCATAGTAGCAGTCGCTGAGAAAGGGGCATGGAAAATTTCATTTGTCAATTAAAAAAAACATTGTAGGGTCATTATTGCCTTCACACTGAAATGAAATTTTCCACAGTTTATGTGATGAAGCCACATTTGAACAACCAGTTCTGTTGGTTAATGTGTTGAGAGGAGGACCTCAATTTCCATGAGAATAACGAAAGATTTGGTTCATCAGATTCAAACTTCAGACTGAATTTATTCAAATACAGAATTGAAATCAAACCAACCAATATTTACAATTTCCTAAACTGGTGTAAATTCAAAGGGGATTTTTTCTTCATGTTTATGCTCTTGAAACAGCTAAATATATATTATGTCTTTTGTTCCAATGCTTTTAGGACTCTGGAGCATTCCTTTGCGTGATTGATGACTCTAATGAACACATACTCTCGGTGTGGGACTGCACCAAGGGGACCAAGCATGCAGAGATCAAGGTAAACAAAGACTGTGAAGTCGAGGTTAATTCTCCAGCCATCCAGGCTTTGATGTCTTGGATCACTTCAACAATTCACCTAAGGAGTTCCTGCTCTTTCTTAAGGGGCAGATAAAATTGCAAATCATCTGCCAAAACATTGAAAACTAATTTTTGAGGTCTTTAACCCCTAGAAATAGACCTTGTAATGCTGTGAGCATATTCAGGACACATGGAGTGGTCCCACTAAACACAAGATTTCCTTTTATGATAACAATTTATTACATTTTATTCTAGATTTCCATATTTTCATTTTTTTTATCAATGATTGGCTGCTTTTCAGGTTCTAAAGAACATTTTTGCTGAAGTGAACTTTCTTCAGTTAAAGAACTACTTAAACACTACTTAAATACTTAAAGTGAGTTTGTTTACCTATATGGGAATCACAATTACAAGACAGTACAAACATCTAATTAAAGATTAAATACATTAATGTCAAACAGCATCTATCGCCATAGTCACACTCAGAAACAACTCTCGTGAGCAACAGTAACTTAGTCAAAATGAATGTTCCTCTGAAATATTTATATTCATTTTAGTCATTATCTGTTTTTATCTCCAGATCCTTGTTTGTCACAGCAGATTCCAGAATCTTTTCTCACATTTGTTAAGCCAAACAGCCTTGAGCATTGAAGAGACACTTGCAGAAATCAAATTGAAGCATAAACTGGCACTACCTAAATTCCTTTTGGGGAGTCAAACTTGTGATCACAATGCAGAAATGAAATAAGTCCCAATATTTGGCGGGAAATTGAGCAAGATTTGGTCTGTGGCATTTACCTCACCATTTTATTAAGTTCACCTTTTCAACTGTCTATTGATTATCGTATTGTTAATCCTGTGATTCAGTTTCTTAGTTTGCAGCTTGTCTAATTGTTGAGTCCTAAATTCAACCTTGGTATTTTTCCATTTTGGCATAAAGCAGGTATTATTTACTTTTGCGATATTTTCGTATAGAACCAACCAGCATAATTTGCCAGCTGTCTACTGTAGCAGGTAAAATAAGTATTGAAAAACTGTTTTATACGAATTAATATTTCTAATGGAGCCATTGACATATAAATCACACCAGATGTTGGCAACAGTCCAAGTAATCCCCACTTAAAAACAGATCAAAGCAAATCAGGCCATAAATAAAGTTATGGGTAAAACCATTGTAATGACACATCGCAGAAGCGTTGACCACATTACAAAACTTACCAGCACTCCTTCCACCATCCAAAAATGTCCCCCGTCAAGGTCATCAGTTCCCCACACCCACTGTAAACGGTGTCGGTGAAGCACTACTTCCGCCATGAGGTGCCGGACAATTTGCCAGAATGGCCTCGAGACCGACCGATAGTCCTCTTCCTTCGGGCCACTCCAGAGTAGAAGAGGGTCCAGCTTCTCTCGAGGAGATAAGTTCCAGAGCCCAGGTTGTGTGTGTAGGTGAGCACAACTATTTCTATCCTGTATCTCTTGACCTCCCACACAAGCTCATTTCCCCGCAGTGAGACATTCCATGTCCCCAGAGCCAGTCTAAGCACTCGAGGATCAGGTTGTTGAGGCTTCCGCCTTCATCTACCACCCAATCCTTGTAACTCCAAGCCCTCATAGTTCCCCCTACAGTGGTGGGTCCACTGGGGGATGGCCTTGATTCACTCATGCGGGCAGTGTCCCGTCCACCAGGTGCTTGCCCACGTGCCCCAACCCCAGGTCTAGGTCCAGTGTGGGGCCCCCAGCTTCGCAGTTCCAGACGACTTATCATTCTCCTCGTCTTCATGAAGGCTTGGTAAATATTAGACTTAAAAATGTGTATTTACTTTCTACCATGACTAAAAGTTGTCCTTTTTATTGAGTTGGGCATTTTTCCTTTTTTCAGAATCTTTGATTTGTTCAAAGAAGTTCCTGTTTTTTATCACTTTAGGTGCCTTTTTGTAGTTGAAGTTAAAGCTCTGAAATTAGTGAGTTGAAACCCTAAAGCATATTGACAATCATGCAATAGGTAAAATGCGTTGATGTTTTCTAAATAGTCACGGTCTCTAGAGAGATAAGGGTGATGGCATGTGTACAGCCTGCTGAAGGGGAGGGGTCTCTGGACTGTTTAAATGGGCTTTTTGCCCAAAACTACTCAACCTTCTTGACAGTAATTTTCTGCATAGCTATCATGGCAACTTTATAAATATTTAAGAAATTCTGCATGTAAATATGTGTAAGTGGGTGTTCAAAATTGTACATGATCTTAAGATTCTCCCTGCCTGCCCCTGCATTGCTGACTGTGGGACGACAGCTCAACACTGGACAGTCCTCTAAGTTAGAACACACAGGCCCATTTCACAGATACAAAATAATTATACCCCTTCTCATTTTTTCACCAGTGGAATAGCCCACATAACACTCTGCATGAATGAGGCTGTTTGTGTAGCACTTTGCTGCAATCTTTACTGTCAGTTTTGAATTGAATGGAGAAATTACATTCTTAACTGGGTTTTAATGTTTTCTGTGACCTAAAGACCAACAAATAAGTTTTCACATCTCTGTCTCTTTTTTTTAAATTACAATTTGATGTTCAGGTCATTAAATAAATTTTAAAAAATCACATAGAAAATCTTGGTTAATAGTAAATTCCGTTTTCAACTGATAATTATTTGTATTGAGGTAAAGAAGTAATTCAAACCAACCCGATCCTCTGTGACAAGTAATTGCCCCTTAGATCTAGTTAATGCTTATGCCCCGCTTTGTATCAATGGCCTCCATCAAGCGTTTGTTTTTACTGGTAAGGAGTCCTTTACATCACTGGGCAGGAATTTAGGCCACTTTGCAGACTTGTTTAAATTCAGCCATCTTGGAATGTTTTCAAGCATAAACTGACCATTTAAAGGCATCTTGATCTCTGAAACTTTAACTTTGTTTTTTTAGCCATTAAGAGGTAAATTTGCGTAAGCTTAAGATTATGAACTTATTGTCAGAGAATCTCCTTTAGGATGCTGCAAGTACAACAAAATTAAAAGGACTACATGAAACTGCTGTTTGGTTTTAATACATTTCTAAACACAAAACAACAATAAAAGAATAAAAAATAATACATAATACAAATAGTAAGTCAGTGCATGTGTGCATTTGGGGTTGTGATGAATTGAGTGAAATCATCACCTGAATCTATTTGTCCTGGTTCTAATGAACCTGTAGCCGAGTTGGGGCTCTTTTTGCATGAATTACTGCATCAATGCAGCGTGACATGGTGGCAAGCAGCCTCTGGTTCTGCTGAGATGTAATGGAGGCCCAGGTTTCTTTAATAGCTGCCGTCAGGTCACCTGCATCGTTGGTTTTGGTGTCTCTCATCTTCCTCTTGACAGTACCTTATAGATTCTCTATGGGGTTCAGGTCAGACCAGTCTGCTGGCCAATCAGCCACAGTAATACCATGGTTATTGGACCCGCCTTTGGTATCTTTGGGAGTGTGGGTCAGTAACAGGTACTGCTGGAAAATTAAATCAGCATCTCCATGAAGCTTTTCAGCAGATGGAAGCAGAAAATGCTCGAAAAGTTCCTAGTAGATGGCTGCATTAACTGTGGACTTCATAGAACCCAGTGGAGCAACACCAGCAGATGACATGGCACCCTAAATCATAACTGACTGTGGAAACATCTCACTGGACTTCAAGCCATGTGGATTCTGTGCCTCTCCACTCTCCCTTCAGACTCTGGGACCTTGATTTCCAAATGAAATGCAAACTTTAATCTGAAAAGCTCCTAGTCATTTAAAAAAGAAATCTTAGAATTTTTTGAATTCTAGGATTTTTCTCAGATTTTTTTTTAAATGAGCACATAAACCTCTATAACAATCATACAATTATTAATATAGAGATAAGATAAACTTTATCATTCCCGTTGGGTGAAACTAAATGGTTTAAGCGGCGGACAGGTTAAAGGTCAACCTCTAGAAAGGTATTATGAGGAAGGATAAATAATAATAATAACAATAATAAATAACCATGAATAGTAAATAAAAGTATGAACAATATAGTACAGAATTATTTAAAAATTTACCGACTGTAAAATGCTTTCAAAAATAAAAATTTGGAAAAACTAAAAACATATATAAATACAAACTCTAGACAACAGTACAATAATTTAAAAACTATATAAATAGAAGGGATACGTAAATGAGGTGAATAAGTATTTGTTGTATTCTACATGATGATGAGCCTTAGGTGACCTATGACCTCCTGTCTGCAGAGAGGTTCTCTGGTGTGCCACATTCTTCTCTCTAGCTTCTGATTGCAGCAGGTACCAGAGCTGCTTACATTCCAGGCTGGAGCAAGTCTACCTTTTTGTGATCCTGGGACCAAATCTACCTTTCAACACTGTCCTGTTCAGTTCTGTTCAGTTCTGTCTTCTGTTCTCTTTCAAATCAAACCTCTTCATACAAGAAGGTAATCACAGTAGAATGCTGACAGCTGAGTGTCCGCATTAATATCAATTAAATGAAGTAGGAAAATGACCAGCATGATGAGTAAACATAATAAGCAAATGATAATTGGTGAGCATGTAAATCAGGTTCAAACATTTTCATGCTCTGTGACAATTAATTGTAGTTTGCTAAGTTTCATCATCATGACCTAAACATTTTTTAATCCAGTCTTAATTCTCTCAGCAGCTAGCTGAATCACTCTTAAGCTAAGGCTCCTTTGCAGGAATCTTTGGCTAAGTAAGGAGCTTTCTGAGAGGACTCTGAGAATCTTTGAGAATAAGGGCCCATTTCGTTTTCTCCTTAGCTAAGGTAAGATCCTTGTAGCCCATGTGTAGAATTCGTCTGTGCGTAGTGGCTGTTGTTGCGTCGGCACCAGCCTCAGTCCACTCCTTGTGAAGCTCCTCCGGATAGGTTGGATCTCGCTTGACAATCCTCTAAAGCCTGTTGCTGATTCACCCTTTTCCCACTGGACTTTTTCCAACTTTCTATGAATATACTTGGAAACAGCACTCTGAACTACCAGCTTCTCCAGCAATGACATTTTGTGGCTTCCCCTCCTTGTGGAGGGTGTCAGTGACTGTGATGTGGCAGGTCCTTAAACAGGCTGTTCTGGGTTCTTTTTTGGAGCAATACTGGTAGGTCTGACATTCCTGGAATGTTCGCTTGTAATCCCAAATATTTCATAGAATAGCAATAGGAGCACATGAAATTCAGCGGCTATCGTGTTCTGATCTTACTAGAACTTTTCATTTTGTGGAGACCTTCCTCCACTGCAATTGTG
Source organism: Crenichthys baileyi (assembly GCA_036173005.1). Lineage (NCBI taxonomy): Eukaryota > Metazoa > Chordata > Actinopteri > Cyprinodontiformes > Goodeidae > Crenichthys > Crenichthys baileyi. Next base: position 890,912 of record JAHHUM010000305.1, on the reverse strand, counting down.
CTAAAACTGAATGTGCTCCTGTGTGTAGACTACCAATGAGGCTGTGTTTGCTGTGGACTTCAACCCCAGTGACAGCACCAACATCATCACCTGTGGTAAATCCCATGTTTACTTCTGGACATTCAACGCTGGGCAGTTTACCAAGAAACAAGGCATCTTCGGAGTAAGAAAAAGATTTATATTTGTCTCCAGTCACTTCATCCTGAGAACATTTTCTGCTAATTAATGATTGGTGATGAGTGCTTCCATACTGTTTACAGCTTCCTCAGTTTGAGGCTGAATGGGGAAGCAGGTAGCCCCCTCAAAGAGAGCTGAAAATTAAAGGCAAATATTATTCATATTATGGCAAACATCTCCAAAAGAGGATGTATGATGCATGATTTCCATTTTGAACTGATGATTTCGTTAACCGAACAATAATATACAACTTTCAGGCTTGTGAAACCAGATATTTATATGCCATGTTTAAACAGACATCTTACCTTTTCATCACTGAAATTAAATTAGACTTTTAACTTTTCATGTTTTCGATCTGTAAGTAGTACCAACATTATTTCTGTTTGCTATTTATACTGCATGACTTGGGGCACATGTTTTTGGTATTCTTCTACAAGCTTCTATCAATAATTGAAAACAATTTTGGTTTTGCTCACACACACCTTTTCAGTTCTGCTCACAAATCTTTTACGGGACTAAAGGTCATGAGTTAGTGACGGCTACTCTGAAACATTGACTTTATTGTCCTTAAACCCCTTTTCCAAGTAATTTAGCGGTATGCATCATTGTCCATTAGGAAAACCCACATGTACACAAACCTCAACCTCCTGGCTGATATCTTGAAATGTTGCTTCAATATTTACACATAATGTTCTGTCCTCGTGATCCCATCTTTTTTCTGTACTGCACTGGTCTCTGTTGCAGTAAAACACCCCCACAACATGTAATGATGTTCGTTAAGTTAATACACTTAAATATCGGTTTCATCACACCACAGGACATGTCTCCAACAGATCAACGTGGCTTCTTACTGTATCTTGGATTTGTACCAAAGTATGAATCAGAATTGTGGAGGTTCTCAGTTCTCTTCCAGATATTTTGGCTGATTTTGTTTTGATTTTTTCATGATGCCACAGAAGGAAGCAGTTTGTTCAAGGTGTTGCCCTAAAATACATCCACAGGTGTACCTCTATTTAACTCAAATGCTGTGCATTTGAGTTAGAAGGAGAAGCTTATCAAGTCATGACATCATCATCTGGGCTTTCCTAAATTGTTTAAAGTAAAAGTAATTAAAAAAAATCTCCTGTCGTTATTCTGGCATTTAGGAAATAGAAATGATTTTGAATAAGCTTAACTGTATGTCAAATCTTTGCTTTTAAAAATATTTTTCCTTATTTACAGAAATACAAGAAGCCCAAGTTCATCCACTGCTTTGTCTTCAGCATAACTGGAGATGTTCTGACTGGAGACTCTGAAGGCAACATACTGCCATGGGTGAAGTCAGCTGCAGACACCAAAACTCTTGGTAAAGGGGCTAAAGGTCAGTGAGGTAACATGTTAATAGATTGGCTTTGGACAAGAATTCTTGTCTGCTGCTTTCTGACAATAAAACAGAACCTTGGTAAATTCAATTTGATATTAGAACCCTAATGTCATTGTGACATGTATATATTACATTCTGAATTTCATTCCTAAGTGAATATGTTTTATAAAGTTATAGCATAATATTACAATAATCCATTTAGCTTTGACCTGACTTTTGTCCTGTCCCACTTTGCTTGTCAAGCAGAGACCTATCAGATTGTACGACCAATCAAAGCACATGAAGGCAGCGTGTTTACTCTGTGCACTCTAAGGTGTGGTTCTCTGCTCAGTGGAGGGGGAAAGGACCGCAAGATCATTCGCTGGAGCGCCGACCTAGCTCCTGAGAGAGAGTGTGAGGTGATCTAAAACTGTATGTGTCTGTGTTACATCTGCTGAAGGGCTATGTGAAGTATCCTCCACATGGGAGAGAAATGCCTGGAATGTTAGAACTAACTGGGATTTTTTTTCAGATTCCAGAAAAGTTTGGGGCTGTCCGCACTGTTGCAGTTGTGGATGATGAGGAAATTTTGGTTGGTACAACCCGAAATGCAATCCTCAGAGGATCTTTCTCTGATGGGTTCGTTGCTATAGTTCAGGTATGTTCCTAATCTAAGGCTTTTCTTTTTTCTATTTTTTCATTTGTACCCCATTTGTCTTATTGTTTAAAAACACTGCACATATACTGTCATGGTTTAACACTAAACAAAATAAGTAAAAAGTAGCTAAAGTCCACATATAAACTTAGCGAAACCTTTGCTTAAAAAGACTGAAAAGTCTAACTACTTGGAAGGACAGGGAAGAATAACTGGAGATAAAACTACAGAAAAACATTTGGCTCTTTTGTTTTTTATTTTTTCATTTGTTTTGCGTCACTAGTGGCTTTTATTTTGTCCTTTTTTAAAGTAGTTAGACAGGAAATGGGGTGAAGAAAGGGGGAAGACGAGCAGCACAGGTCGCCGTGTCCGGGACTCGAACCAGGGGACAGCCGCCTCGAGGACTGAAGCCTCTATACATGGGTTGCGCGCTGTGGACAAATGCAGGAATTCCATCCGTCTTTGGCGGCGGATGCTGATTACATTAAATACAGTACAGAAGAAATGCAAACAAATCTGAGCTTTTTTTGAAGTTAAATGGAGTTTTTGTACTATTTTAGAGGCTTAATGTAGCTTTTTAATATGTTTTTTTTTATTTCTTCCTTCACGATCTGGAGCTATTTTCCTGAAAGTACAGCTATAACGAAGTCTTTGGAGTAGTGAATCTACTGTTTATTCCTCACTAACTCTGAAAGCTTGCAGTTGATATTAGTTGTATTGGATAAAAGTATGCAGTTTCTCATTGATCACTAAATTTACTTTCAGTGCCTGGCAGAAGTATTCAAACACCTTGAACTTTTGTCACATTACAATTACAAACTTCAGCCTATTTTACAAGAATTTTATGTGACAGATCAACACAACGCTACATGGTTTTCAAAATATTTACCAAAGAAAAAAATCTTAAAGCGTGTATGCACTTGTATTCAGCCCCCTTTATTCTGTATCTCTAAGTAGCATCCAGTGTAACCAATTGCCCAGTTAGTAAATAGTGTCCACCTGTGTGTAATGCCATCTCTGTATGAATGCAGCTGTTATGTGAAGGCCTCAGAGGTTTGTTAGAGAACATTAGTGAGACGTTTAAAACAGGGTTAGATTATAAAACAGTCTCCCAAACTTTGAACATCTCACAGAGTTCTGCTAAATCCATCATGTTAAAAAATTAAATAGTATGGCACAACTGCACACCTATCAAGACCTGGCTGTCAACCTGAAATAGACAGGCTGACCATGAGGAGCATACATCAGGGAAGCAGCCAAGAGGCCCTTGGCCCTTGGAGGAGCTGCAAAGATCCACAGCTCAGGTGGGAGAATCTTTTGACAGGGCACCTGTTTGTCATTTTCTCTACAAATTGACCCTTTTATAGGAGAGTAGCAAGAGGAAAGCTACTGCGGAAAGAAAGTCATAAGAAGTCATGTTTGAATTTTGCAACATGCCACAAAGGAGACAGAGGAAACGTGTGACCTATATTGCAAAATACCATACATGAAGGCAAACTATCACTGCACACCACTCTGAAAATACAATGATTCTGGAGGTTGTATGCAGATGTATACTATATTTTACAGATTTTTACTGGTAATAAAAGCTTTTATTGTTTTTCTTTTACTGACTGACATTTATGTGTACACCCCAATGAAATACATGGAACTTTGTTGTTGTAATGTGACAGAATTGGTGACAAATTGTATGAAAAAGGGGACTGTACATATGTTGTCCCTTGATCAGACTTAAGGTTTTATTGTTTGTGTTTCTGGAACAGACTACTGACCAATCTGATCTTGATTCTCTCTCTCTCTCTCTGTGTGTCTCAGGGTCACTTAGATGAGATGTGGGGTCTGGCTACCCACCCCTCTCAGGACATCTTCCTCTCTTGTAGCCATGACAGGCACGTGTGTTTGTGGAACACAGAGAAACACAACCTGGACTGGTGTATCACCCTTGAGGTAAGATACACTTCTTCTAACCTCAACCTCTGTTTTTTTAACTAATTTTGAATGAAGACTTTCTTTAAAAACAGATTTCTTTAGAATACTTCAAGCTGCCCACTGAAATCTTTAGGATCGAACTAGGAACAAACTGGAATGTATGTTATAGAATTCAAATCCATCTGTAATATTGGATTTAATTGGTTTCAATCTGGCTATATAATTCTGGACATAAACTGATAAGTTTTTCTTGATAAGTGAGATGACATTTATTGTGATATGTCACCATGATGCACCCTTGTTTTGTATAGTGCTTCTATACTTCTGCTAACTGTTTATTTTTTCCAACAAAATGTTCTATGCAAAGTCTATGAGCATCCCCATATGGTTAGATAATCAGTAAATGAAATAATACTGTGGTTTTATTAGAACCACATCAAGTGCTCAGCATATCGAAGTGAGTAAAATTTAGTCAGTACAGTCAAATCATCAGCATTGTGTTTCATGACTTTAAATAATGTTATTGCTGGATAATTGCTGCAGCATGTCCTGTGTACAATATACTGTATATATAACACGTGTAGCAGTATGGTGTAGCTGAAGCTCTGTTTTAAAAGATGACATCTTAGATTGACTTTATCTTTTTGTTTGGATTTGATTTTTCAAAACATAATTACAATTCAATTCAAATCAAAATCAATCCTGAAACCTACAGACAACCAGTGCATGGAGGACAAGATGGGGGCAATATGCTCATGTCACTTATTACACGTTAGCAGACGGGCAGCAGTGTTTTGGACCAGCTGCAGGCGGCGTAGAAGGGAGTTATCCAGCCCTGCATAAAGAGAGCTGTAGTAGTCCAGTCTAGAGGTAATAAAAGCATGTATCCTGCTTTCAAGGCAACTAGAGGGAAGATAGGGTTTGATTTTGCTGATTAACCTTAAATGATAAAAACTAGACTGGACTACCGCACTGACCTGTTTATGAAATTTAAAACAGTTATCAAAAAACACTCCAAGATTCCTCACAGCAGGACAATTATAAGAAGACCAATATTACTGCTACATCCTATAAGCAGATCAGTTTTTCCAAAAACAATCATCTCTGTCTTATTTAAAGAGTTAACCAGATTCTGTACAGACGGGCTTCTTCTTGTTCTCAACGGGAGATAAATTTACAGATCATCTGCAAAACAATGAAAAGATATACCATATTTTCTAAGAATTGACCCGAAAGGAAGCATATAAAGTGAAAAAGGAATGGGTCCTAAGATGGAGCGTTGAGGTACCCCACAACTCAAAGGGGCCTTAGAGGAGGAAAACTGACCATGATTGACAGAAAAACGCCTACCGGACAGGTGGGAGCGAAACCAAGGAAAGAACTGTGCCCTTAAAAATGACAGACTGGTCCACACATAATGATAAAACATGTTGATCCCCTCTATCAAAAGCAGCAGTTAAATAAAGCAAAATTAAAACAGTAGAATCTCTAGTGTCTGCAGTTAAAAGCAGATCGTTAAAAACTCTTAGTGCTGTTTATATGCTGTGATATGATTTAAAACCAGACTGACATTTTTCAATAATCTTATGAGGCTATAGATGCTCCTGTAATTGCAGATAAACCACTTTCTCTGACAGTTTGGAAAGAAAAGGCAACTTAGACAACCTTTGACAACTACGAGATGGTGATAGATCCAAACTGGTCCAAAGCAGCTAGAGTAACAGGGGGCAGAATCAGGGGTGGAATGGGAGAGTAAGGACCTATTTTCATCTTCATTCCAAGTCTGGAAGGCTAAATAAATGGACATGTAATCGGGTCTGAATAGACGGAATATGAAAATGTCCACATTTTGCTGTCCTTTATTTCAGGAGCGCTGGTAAATTTTCAAAAAATAAGTAAGAAAATCGTAGATGAAAAGGATCTTTAGAATTTACACTTTTCAAAAATATATAATGTGTATATACAGTGTCTCACAAAAGTAAGTACACTCCTCACGCTTATGTAAATATTTGTTTGGATATTTTCAGTGGATAACACTGAAGATATGGCTCTTTGATATAATGTAAAATAGTCAGTTCACAGCTCAAATAACAGTGTAAATATGTCAACATAACTTAATACACAGCCATGAATTTCAAATAGCTGGCAACAAAAGTGAGTACACCCCTAGTGAAAATGTCTAAATTGTGCCCAAATACTAATTTTCCCTCCCTGGTGTCATGTGACTCTCCCTGACATACTTTATTATTCAAAAAAAAGGTTGATTTGTTTGCAGTCTTACTAGCAGCAGTTTCAAGCAATATTTCAATGACATCTACAGTGGGGAAAATAAGTACGGTATTTGATATATCACTGATTTTGCAAGTTTTTCCACTTATAAAGAAAGGGGAGGTCTGTAATTTTTATTACAGGTACACTTCAACAGTGAGAGACAGAACCCTAAAAAAAAAATCCAGAAAATCACATTGTATGATATTTAAATAATTAATTTGGATTTTATTGCATGAAATAATTATTTGATGCAATAGAAAAATAGCACTTAATGTTTGGTACAGAAACAATTGTTTGCAATTACAGAGGTGAGATGTTTCCTGTAGTTCTTTACCATGGTGTTCTTGGGATTGTACTTATCTTTCTTCTTGCTCCAAACATGGCATTTATACCAAAAAGTTTTATTTGGTCACATTAATACAGATAATGAGTTGAGGATAGGAGGGCTTGTTAAAGACAAACTAAGAGGTCTGTAAGAGCTGGGATTCTTGCTGGTTGGTAGGTGAGCACTTGTTTCATGCATTAAGATGCTAATTAATTATTTAAATATTATACAATGTTATTTTCTGGATTTTTTAGATTCTGTCTCTCACAGTTGATGTGTACTGATGATAAAAATAGCAGGCCTCTCCATTGTTTGTCAGTGGGAACCCTTGAAAAATCAGCGAAGAACTAAACACTTATTTTCCCCACTGTGTGCTTGTTTTATAGCAGAATACTGATTAGATTGATAGAGAGATTTAAGCTGGACTGATGGTTGATAACTCTACTGAAATGAAGTTATCTGATGTGTGCCAGGGCAAAAAACATTAATAAATAAGGGTTTGGTTATAAGGTCATTCTTTTAAAGCTAATAAAGTATCTTGAGTTATTATGTATCCAATCACATAGCATAATGATCTTTATAATCTTGAGATAAAGTCCTTACAGAAATGAAATGAAATATGGCTTTCTATAATTAAAGCTCTTATAATGAATAGGAGGATATTCAGATTGAAGATTTTGCTGCTGTCTAGAGAACATCCCAACATTTGTGGAAGTGGTGTTTGCATTTACAGACGAATTACATTAATCCAACAAGTTGTTTTTCTGGATGGATAGTAAATGTGTGTGTCTCTTACAGGAGTATGGGTTGTGTGGGGATTTCTGCCCCAGCGGATCTGTTGTGACTGTTGGCCTCAACACAGGAAGGTAATAAAATACAAAGACATAATAATCATTATGTAACAATAATAAAAGGTTCTGGTGATTACATTTAAAGCAGACTAAAATACCTGTATGAACTAATTCTACTTCATTAAAAAATGCATTTTAAACAGAAAATATTTGTAGGTTTACTGTCAAGCATAAACAGACAAATAATAGTTTAATGCGATCCACTCATGTTTGACATTATGTACAGTACAAATGTACAACGGATCCACACTTATAGATATAAATGTGTGCATGGTGCTCAGGATGGTGAGGGATGCCAAAGAAATCTCTAAAGCTCACTGTTAGAGAGTTGCCGTAAACAGTACCATCTTTTTGCTAAACTCTTGTGCGACTTTAACTGGAACAACTTGCTTTAGTCAGATGAGACTAAAAGCTTTTTTGGCAACAAACACACGCATATTTAGCTTAAAACAGAAGAATATGTAGAAAAGCAGCTGATGCCCACTACTTTCCACAGACTCTACTGAGCCCGGCTCCACTCCAGTCAACTTGTTTTGCGAGAGTTTCCATTACTGGTTTTTCCAGCCTGGTACCTGCTTTTTGGGACCTACTCAGTAGCAGGTACAACCGGGGCCGAGAAGGGACTACACATGTGATGTGAACAGACTGCTGTTTCATCTTATTGAATGAAAACTGCTGGGTAGAGGAGAAATAAGAAGGTTTACAAGGAGGTAGTATAGGGAAAAGTTAATAAAACTCAAGAGCAACTACAATAATATTAAGGACCACGATTGCTGAAGCGGGTCAAATGGAAATATAATTTTACTATTTACAAATCATAAACCATGCCTGAAGGCTGGAAGAAAAGAAAAATTACACATAAGCTTTCTGAATTACATGCAGGCGGGCGCTGTATTTAATAACATCCTATATCAACTGATTATACATAAAATCAGCTGCTCAGATGAACAAACATTTCCCCCAAAGCACACAAAACAGTACCACCATGAAACAGCGGGTTTGGTTTGAAAATGTATTTATGGTCCTTAAGCCAACCAGCGTTTGCAGGAGGAGGGAACAGGCAGAGAGCGGCTGCCTGTAATCAGACTGCCTGCATCTGGTCAAACGGTGGAAAGACCCCGCTGAGTTGGCGGAGCATGAATATCCAACCTTAAACTAACTTCACCGCGGAGGTTTTGCCATTTAAAGTCCTTGTCCTCATTATTGCCATGGCTGAGACAAAAGCGTAATCATAAAGCCCAAAATTGTAACTTCCTCAGGCAAACTTTGGAGCATTACCAGTTGTAGAGGAAAACTTTGTAAGTACCTGTTGTGCTTCTGGGGTGACACTCTTTTTGGCCTGACAAGGGGTTTCCACTTCCCCTCCCGCTCCCTCCTGCCCTTCATCCTGACTGTTTAGCCGGACATCTGGGTGAGAATTCAGTTAATTCTCACCTGGGCGCCAGACTACATGGGGATTTTACAATGCAGTGATATAAGGAAGTGGTTTCCTTTGTGTGGTCAGAACAGATTTTGCTCAGCTCAGTAGCACATGGTTGATGGTGGAAACTGTCTCCCTTATAAGGCTAAATTAATAAATCTGATTGAAAGATGATCATTGATCTCCTTCACAGTCCAGGCAACAGAGTCTCTCCTCTCCCCTCTCCTGCCTCACCCCCTCACATCTTTGAGTAGTTGGAATGATTAAAAAAGTGCTTTATCTCTCTCTCTGTGCTCAAACCCTGCGAAATGTTGTTGGAGGGATTTTTCCCACTAACTAATTGTACTAAACTTTAAGGTTGCATTTTTTTTCAGTGTGACAATATGCTGCTGCAATGTATGATAAAAGTATCCGAAGGCTTTTTACGCATCTTTATCCATCTGCCAATTAATGTGGAGCGTGTTGCAGTAGAATCTAATGAAAAACACAGGAGGAGTTTTACCTTCAGTTAGCATTGTAAAGCAGCTGCCTGTCAGAACCCTGATTTTCTGCTTTACACCGTACCTCTGACAGGTGGGTGGTCCTCGACTTGGTAACCAGGGAAGTGATTTGTGAATCCACAGATGGGAATGAACAGCTATCAGTCATGAGATATTCACCGGGTAAGTCAAGTGTCACATCGTAGAAATAACACATGGTTTTACAAAGAGTTTAAGAAATATCACAATGTTTCATAACCTATTTTGAATTACTGTACCCATGGTTATCTAACAAACACACTGCATTTTTGGTCTCTGATTGTGTTAAATGACCATGCAGTCGTTTCTTATTTTATTTCCTTTTTGTCCAATTGAAAAGGAAGAAGAAGGTTACTGTGAGATTACATGCATCTTCTTAAATACCCAAATGCAGTGATCCTGCCATGTCTTCCCTGATTTATATTTAATGTTAAAATCAAAGGGACTTTCTTCATATCAGCTGGGCTCCATGTTCCATTCTAGGAAACACAATCAAGATTACTACTGCTATATTCTGGCTCACTGGAAGCGTTACAGAGTTTTTGGATTGTACCCAAAGTCCCAGTCCAGTTACACATCTGCATCCCACAAACATACCAAGAACTTAACTGAACAGTTCCATTAGTCTAAGCCCTAAGGGTAAAGGCAAAGGTTGATGAAAAAACATTAGGGCCTGTATTCACAAAGAATCCTAAGGCTAAAAGTAGCTCCTAGTGACGTCATTTAAAAAACAAAATCTTGAATCTTTAATTTTTCGAATTCAAGGATTTATTCTTAGAATTTTCCCTCTGTAAGATAAAAGTCATTCACAAAGCATCTTAAACCGAGAGCTCCTAACATGAGGAGATGTTAAGAGTCGTGAGGAGGACTTTCAGTGACCCTAAGATGGTGGAAAGACTGAGAGAAAGAATAGATATTCTCCTACAATGAACAACAGTACATTAATAAAACGCTACCGGCTCGAGGGACCCACCCCCTTAATAGTCGAGTAAATGAGCGCATAAACCTCTATAACAATCATACAATTATTATTATAGAGATAAGATAAACTTAATCATCCCCCTAGAGGGAAACTAAATACTTTCAGCAGCAGAACAGGTTAAAGGTCAACCTCTAGAAAGGTATTATTAGGAAGGATAAATAAATAATTAATAGAAACAATAACAATAAATATCCATGAATAAAGAGTGAAAAAAATTACCAACAATATAGTACAAAATTATTTAAATATTTACAGACTGTAAAATGCTTTCAAAAATAAACACTTGTAAAAAATTGGAAAAACTAAAAACATATATAAAGACAAGCTCTAGACAACTGTACAATAATTGAAACACTATATAAATAGAAGGTGTATGTAAATGAGGTGAATAAGTATTTGTTGTATTCTACATGATGATGAGCCTTAGCCTAAATGGTCACCTATAACCTCCTGTCTGCAGAGAAGTTCTCTGGTGTGCCACATTCTTCTCTCTAGCTTCTGATTGCAGCAGGTACCAGAGCTGCTTACGTTCCAGGCTGGAGCAAGTCTACCTTTTTGTGATCCTGGGACCAAATCTAACTTTCAACACTCCTCTATTCTCCTCCACCAGCTGTGCCAACAGCAGGCTCTGCACCGTTGTCCTGTTCGGTTTTCTCAACCTTTTTTTCCCCATTTTGTTTTGGTCGTTTACCAAATCAAACCTATAATCACATTAAAATGCTGACAGCTAATTCTCCACATTAATATTAAATAGATGAAGTAGGAAAATGACCAGCATGGCGAATAAACATAATAATCAGCAAAGCAGAATAATGACGAGCATGTAAATAAGGTTCATGCTGTGTGACAATAATTTCATTTTGCAAAGTTTCATCATAATGACTTAAACATTTCTTAATCCAGTCTAAATTCTATGATTGGTTAATTTCTCTCCACTGATCACTAGGAGCGCATTTGTTTAAGTTTTTGTTTTTGTAACAACCAATCACAACTCTTAGAAGACAGCGTCACACATAACAACGAGGTCAACCACACCTCACTAAGATAGGACGTTCTGTCGTCTCCTCGCTCAGAGTCGCTCTCAGCAGAGAACTGAATCACTCTTAAGCTGACACTCCTTGGCAGGAATTTTTAGGCTAAGTTAGGAGCTCTCTGAGAGACTCTGAGAATCTTTGAGAATATGAGTCCTGAATTGTTACGTTTGCTTGTTTCAGCTTAATTCAAGGAATGTTGTGTATCGTTAAGTTTATGGTCAGATTATGAAAAAATAAAATGGAAGGTCATGAACAGGGGACTAAAGATTGAAAACGGCATAGAGAAAATAATGCAAAGACACAGTAACATAGGGGAACTGATCCATAAATAATTGATCAATGCCTGTGTGATAATCTAATGAGTATTAAACTTGATGGAAAGCTAGGTTGAGAGAAATTTCTGGCCCAAAATCTTAATAAAAAGGTATGAAAACAACCACTACCACTGTCTCACAGCCTTCCTCTCCATCTTGATTTCTCCTCTGTTCCTCGTAAGCACACTTTCTTTCCCTGGCCTTTCTGTGCTCTCTCTCTCTGCTTCTCTGTGGTTCTTTCTCCACTCTTCTTCTCTGCAGTTGGATTGTTTTTTAACACTCCGTTCTGCTACAATGTTCTCTGACCATGAAACAATGGTGTTAATCACCTTTGTGGAGATATCAGACCTTGGTGAGTTTGCTCAACTTGGATTCTGCTTGAAGACAAAAAGGATTCATGTGTTTAAGTTTGTTCGATTTTGTAGACCATTCCCAGCTTTGCTGCTGCATCATCCCAAATAAAACCGCTGGCATCATATTTACCTTATTTAGGTTTAAAATATTTATAAAGTTCAGAGAGTTTAGACTTGTTCAGTTTATGTACCTGAAAAATGATGACTCCTACTTGTAATACAGACAGTACAGAACAAATGTGACAGGCTGTTAATACTGTTAGAGCTGCATGACTTAACAAAACAAATCAGGATTCACAGCCTCTCTGTCAGTGCAGAAACAGAGTAAAGACCATTAGTAAAGCAAAGTTTGACTTCTTCTGTTGCTGAGAGCTAGGAGTCAAAACTTTAGGAGACATTTCTCTTTTACTGTCTTGGACAAGTGTGGTAAAACCCACAGCAAAGTTAATGCTGTGATAAATGCAACCAATAGATATCAGTCAGTTTAAGGTTTGTCTGCTGAACATGCACAAAATATTTTAAATACAGTGACAAGTAATTTATTATCATTCTATACACATCACAAGAATAAAATAAATCAACAAAATGTTTCTCATGTTCCGAGGATATTGATGAAGTATCTTTGTTTGCTTGTATGAGATCCAACAGCACTTGTTGCATGAGTACTTGGAGCTCCACCCTCTCTTCCAGGGTACTAGCATTAGACTAATAAAGCAGCAGTTTAGTTGTTTTCTGCAGGCCTAATTAGTGCTAAAAGCTGTGCTGTTCAGTGTCCATCTCCAAGTCCACCACCATGCCTTCAGTTCTAAGCACACTGTATTCCTGGTGTTGTCACTGGCAGTTTGTCCAGGCAAGCCATCCTTTAGTCGCCCTTGCAGCCGCTACCCCACAGAAAGCTGTCCACCTGCCTCCATATATCACCAAGCTGGAAAAAAAACAAAAAAAGCCAACCTTCCATCGCAGTCGTACCACGTGGAGCCCAAAATAAACGTAGTTTTCACTGAGGCCAGTACCATTACAAACACAACAAAATTTTAGCATGAAAATTTGTACCTTTAGTTCCACTTGATAGTAAATATTTGCAGGTAAAACTCAGCATTTATACCTGTGCTACTTCTAACCAAAAACTCTGACCTCTGAAAATGTGAACTGAAGCCAATAATGGATTTTGTCAGCCATTTCAACAGCAACTAAACATGAAGCCTGATAATGTTTCATCCATCCCACTTCATCACTGCAATATGTTGAGTTTGAACAGCTAAAGATAGACAATGTCTGTTTGCGCTGAAAGGCAGCTGTTGCGCAGAAACAGTAAACTTTCTTCCACTCATTTCCCTTCCCTCTCTGTGGCTTACAGCAATATTTAAGCAATATCCTCACTTTTGTTTTCTGATGCACTGAGTTCAGGGGAGGAAAATAAATTATATTTAACTTTAAGGGTCCAAAAAATATGTCCAACCACTGTTTTTTTTCCATTCACTGCCCATTATCAGTGGTGGTTCTTGCATGAGGAAAGCCCCCTTCCCTTGTTTAAAACCAAGTATCTGATCTGTAGAATTTTGCTCCTTCTGTTAAAATAAGTGCATTGAAAAGGAATGTGAGTGACTTGTTTATATCTGTTGTATAGTTGAAGAAAGAAGGGATGACCTGTACCATAATTACAGTGGAAATCTATGGTATCAGATTTCCACTGTAGAACAGTTGAAATCCCCTTAAACTGTATAAATGGTTTCTTGTGTCTTCAGACGGACGTTTTTTAGCTGTTGGCTCTCATGACAACTTTATCTACATCTACAATGTGACAGAGAGTGGCCGTCGCTACAGTCGCTTTGGAAGGTGTAATGTGAGTTACATGCAGGTGTACTTCAATAAGTAGGATTAAGTAAGAATTTCATTAAAACGTTAATTTCACTAATTGAATTAAAAAGTGAAACTTGTATATAATGTCGATTCATTACAGATAAATTGATAAATTCCAAGAATTTACTTCAGTTGATTTGTATTATTTTGGCTTACAGCTAATGAAATACAAAATTCAGTGTCTCTAAAATTTGAATATTACAGCAGACCAATAATAAAAAAATCAACACTGAAATGTCGGCTCACTGAAAAGTATGTCTATGCACTGTACAGTATATGCACTCAGTACTTAAGGTTAGGGTCCTTTTGCATAAAGTACTGCATTAGTGCAGAGTGGCATGGAGGCCATCAGCCTGTGGTCCTGCTGAGGTGTTTAGAAAATCCAGATTTGGTTAATAGTGGCTTTCACCTTGTCTGCACTGTTGGCTCTGGCGTCTTTCTTCTTCTTGACAACACTCCATAGATTTTCTATGGACAGTGGCCATGGCCAGTTTGCTGGTGATACTGTGGTGATTAAAGCTGGCATTAGTACTTTTGACAGTTGGGGGTCAATACCAAGTCCTGCTGGAATATGAAATCAGCATCTCCATAAAGCTTGTCAGCAGGGGGAAGCACAAGGTGCTCTCAAAATTACCGTGTAGATGGCTGCGCTGACTTTGACTTGATAAACAACAGTGGACAAACATTAGTAGATGACATCGCACCCCAAATCATCACTGACTGTGGAAACTTCTAACTGGATCTCAAGCAGCTTGGATTCTGTACCTCTCCACTCTTCCTCCAGACTCTGGGACACACTTTCAAGTGAAATGGACAATTTCATTTTATCTTAGAAGAGAACTTGGAACACTGAGTAACAGTTCGGTTCTTTTTCTACTTAGCCCAGGTGAGTTGCTCCAGGATCCATCTTTGTATAGGGGCTCTTGAAGCTCTGACTCAAGCTGTGGTCCACTCCTTGTGAATCTTCCCTCTATTTAAGTCTCTTTAAAGAGACTTTGATTCACCATACTCTCAAGTGTGCAGTTACCCCTAACTTGCGTTCCTTCTTCCACCCACACTTTTCCTTCTACTCAACTGGCCATTAATATACTTCGGTATGGCACACTGAACAGCCAACATCTTTAGCAATGACATTTGCAGCTCACACTCCTCGTGGAGGGTGTCAGTAAGTGCCTGCTGGACAACTGTCAAATCGGCAGTCTTCCCCATGTTTGTGTAGTCCATAACATGACCATAATATAACATATCTGTATTAAAGGTAATTTGTTATTGGTCTGGTGTAATTTTATGAGAACCTGAATTTTGTGTTTTTTATTAACTGTATAATATTTTAAATTATTAGTGAAAATTAAGAGAAAACCCTGATTTGAGTCTTTCACTCTGTAATTAATTTAATTACTGAAACTGTTCAATTTTTGCTGAGATTCAAATTTCTTGAGGTACACCTCTTATTCTGTATGCAGGTTTATTATTACCTTTAAAATGATTTTTTAAGAGAAGGAAAACGAAGATTAAAATACTCTACCGTCATATCTGCCTTTTTTTAATAGGGGCACTCCAGCTTCATTACTCACCTTGACTGGTCCAAAGATGGCTGTTACATTATGTCCAATTCAGGCGACTATGAGATCCTCTACTGTAAGTAAACATCCAGAAATATGCAGTTACAGAAGTTATAAAATAAAAAAAACCTCCTAATCATCATAAAAGGAAAAAGTGTTTAATGGTATTTATCGATCAGCTAATGTAATGTGGGAAGTTGGTTCTCTAGCCCAGCCTCTCCAAGTGTTCAGGTGAATCCATACTATATATATGTCAGAAGCACATCTTTTTTATAGAGACTAATTCACTTTTCTTAATGTGGATCTGTTTTAATAGGGGACATCGCAGGAGGGTGTAAGCTGTTGAGGAACCGCTTTGAGAGCAAAGACAGAGAATGGGCCTCTTTTACTTGTGTGCTGGGTTTCCATGTCATAGGTGAGAAACATCAAACTCGTTCTCCAGGTAAACATTGTGGTGTTGGAATATGAAGCCAGGCTGATGCCTGTGTTTCTGTGGTGTGCAGGTGTGTGGATGGAGGGCTCAGATGGCACAGACATCAACGCACTGTGCCGCTCCCATAGTGAGAGGGTCGTAGCTGTGGCTGACGACTTCTGTAAGGTCCACCTCTTCCAGTACCCCTGCCCTAAACCTAAGGTACTGCTTGCACAGATCATCCTTCTTTATTTCACGGTCCCTCTGCATTGAAGACTTTACATTTGGAGAGCAGGTCCAAAGAGTCAATCATGTTTGGTAGTTCAGTCTAAGTAAATAAACTTTATTTATTTTGGCAGCACCTTTACAGATAAAAAAACAAAGAGCTTTACGATAAAATACAAATAATTCAATAAGTGAGCAAAAATGACATAGAACCACTAAAGGACACACAAAATAAAAATGTATCCCACCGTCAAAGGCCAAACTGGTTGAACGGAGCGATCTGCATGGGTTTTAGAGCAGGCCTGAGGAACTAAGAACAATTTCTGGCAGAGATGCATTAAGGTGTTTGATGGTGTGCAGCCCTCAAGGTAATACCAGGATTATAGGGTGGACTCTGAAAGTAACCTGTGTAAAGAGATGAAGACAGGTGTGATATCTTTCCTACTGTTGGTTCTAAGGAGTCTCTCTGCAGAGCTTTGTACAATGGAGACGATCAATGTCCTTTTGGTTAAAACCAGGTAAAAACCCATTGCAATAATCTAAATGAGAAGAAATAAAAGCTTGAATGTAACCATCTCTAATTCACATTGGTCCTACAACATCATGTTTGAAAGAGCGTGGAACAGAGCCAGTTAAAAGACCGATTTAAAATCTTAATAATGTAACGACCATTGAGGTCGAAGGCTTTTAAAAACAAAGCAGAGGAGAGGAGATAAAATTCAGAAGAATACTGAAACTGGAGATGTAAAATGTGCCTTAATCTTTTTGGAATATGAGTGGGACAAGGATAGACAGTCTTATTTATGGTGTCAAACTAAACTTTAGAATTATTCTTATTTGAGGACAGTAGAGGTTTAAAGTAAGAAGCTCGCTCTAGTGTTCATCTCTTTTAAATGCAACCTATAAACCTCCATCTTTAATTTACTATGGCCCTTTCCACATTAGATCACTAAGCTAAGCATCCACTTATCTTCATTCATCCAAGGACAAATCAAAGGATGCAATGCCCAAATCTGGCCAGTAGTTTTGTTTGGAAGCTAGGATTCACAGCAGGTCAGAAGTTTCATTCGGGTGACAGGTGTTGGTTGTCAGTTTCTGACCTTTTTGCTACAGTGTCTAATGTGTAGTATTTAAATCCTGCTTTTGCACAACTTTTAGCAAAAAAAAAAAAATTTAAATCAAATACATGTGTTGGGATTCATTACACTTTATTAATTTCTTTATTTACTAATATCTTTAGAGTCCTTTTTTTCAAGGTAATGGTTTCCCACGTTGTCTGTGTAGAAGTGTAGGGAATATGTAGGGAAATAGAGAAAGGTCAAAAATAACTTCCTTACTTCAGATTAAACAGAAAATTCAGCAATGGCAGAAAGAACAAAGATCTAGCAAATGAAACAGAACTAAGAAGAAGCTAATACTCAATACAAAGCATCCCAGAAGGATTGTTGAATCTCATCTGACAAACTTTAAAAATGAAAAAATAAGAATTTAATGTTTTCGTTGTGTACATAGAAAATAAACTTAAAACTGCAAACTAGAACCAATAACTAGTACACGAGTACAATCTTATTCAACATCATCATCATATGAGAAAAGGTTTCAAAATGTGTCCTACGCTGAAGACAAACTGGGATAAGATAGGGCAAAAACATAAAATAGCCTCTCTTATATTTCCTCCCCAGGCACCAAGTCACAAGTACGAGGGCCATGGGAGCCACGTAACGAACGTCTGCTTCACCCACAATGACTCCCACCTTCTCTCCATTGGCGGGAAGGATACCTGCATCCTGCAGTGGAAGGTGACCAGAGGTGGGGTGGGAGAAAGCAGAGAGATGCCAGCCTCTGCCTCATCCACCTCCACAAGCTCTCCAGAGCCTCCTGCCAGCTAGACCGGGCTGCTGGTTTTACCAGTGAAGTGAGGGAGGGAAGCTGTTCGCTCACAGCCACTGAGGCATAAACCAGTGATCAGCTTAATTTAGCCTCTTCTGTGCCACTGCTATCAGTCTCATGAACACAGAGGAATTCTTTTCAGGGGGAAATGTCCATATTAACGCACCACCATAACTGCATTCATCCATCTGAAACTGACACGTGTTGCAGAATATTTTGCATTCTATTGTATACGTGGTTAGAAAAATTTGCATGTTTGTAGCGTGGTGCATAATGTAACTGTTATTACCTTATAGTTTCTGTGAACATGCCTGTTTTAGTCGTTTGGAGTTTACATGCTGCATGACATACAGTATGTCACTGTGCCTATAGAAATGTCCTCCTATATTTTTGTACTTCAGTGCTGACCAATGTTGGCTGTTCCTGTACATATATGAAACAAGATGGAGAGAAACTTGTGTCAACATGAACCCTGCTTATCATACTAATTCATTCATTTCTGTGACCTTAGATCAGTCCACTTGAAAATTATTATTTTTACAAATTGTTTTGTATTGATTCTTGATTGATACAAACTGAAAACTGAAAGTTGTGTTGTTTTTGAGTTGTCATTAGGGGGCAGTGCTGACCCGTTAAAGGTGAGCTATACTCTTAAATCAAAACCTTGGGTGTCTTTGCTTCTATAGAGGATCTCAGTAAGAACTGAAAGTTTGTCAATTATACTTGTATTAACAACGGTATAAATATAGTGGAGAAATATAAGCAATACGTTTATTACCAGGCTTTGATTTGTAAAATTCAAGTCCTGATCTTGCTGAAATCTCTGAAGCAACATTTGGAGGTGATCTACCTATAAATCGAATTTAATGTTGTATACATAAACGAAAAGCATTTTTCATAAGATTATTAATGTAGTGCAAAACGGATACTTGTTAACAAGGTGTGATTTTCAGATTTGTCATCAGATCTGACTAATTTAGAGCGTAAGCTTAGGAGTTTGTCTAGTCTTCACAAGTACTGAAACTGGTATGTTAAAACTAACAGTTATACTTTTTTAATAAAAACATAAATATAGTTTAAATTATAAAAGATTTGTTTCATGAGTGATTTTAAAATTCATCATCATCTCTCTCTAAAATGTATAGAAGATGTGGAGTTGATGGTCTGAATAAAGTTCATCTTGATTGTAGGCAACCTTGTGGTGTGACCCAGACATCTCCAGATTCCAACAGTGCAAACGGGCAATCTGCCTGCTAGGACCATCTCCAGGTGGACCCTGGTTGGCAGACTTAAGTCAGGGAATTCCACCCTGGAGATTATCTATTAACAGTTTATTTTAGTATCTAGAATATCAATACATAAACATGTCTAATGTTTGCCAAAATTAAGGTTATATCGCAACTTTGTTAGAAGCTTTATATTGCAATGACTGGGTACTTTATCAGCATGTGAATGCACTTTGTTACCTTCTACCACTGCTTGTAAAGACAAAGCGGTGAATATAGTTCAGAAATATTTTATCTTTATTGTGGGAAATCAAAAAATGCATGATTGCAGTCAAAATGAATGTCCAATTAAATAAATTGGATTTTCCATCATCTAAACTTTTCTCTTTGACTCTTTTGGAACTGAGCAGCTTCCAAAAGGCAGCAGACAATCTTCGTTCTGATACCAGGTGGGGTAATATTTTAAATAAAATAAAAATAATTTAGTTTTGATATTTCAAAAATAATTTATGTTGAGACGCCGGGTTTCCTCCTCAGTCTTCCACTCCAAAGGTTAGGTTCTTTGGTTATCTAACCAGGTGAAAAACACTGCTTCTGCCGGAGATTGTCGACAACCGCCGAAGATGACGATCCGCGCACTGTCGAAGGGGACCAGTGAGTGTGTGTTCTGTGTGCGAGTGTGTGTGTGCTGAACTGAGCGGAGGTGAAGAAGAGGAGGATGAAGCTTGGAGCGGAGGATGGGAGGAAGAGTGGAGTAAGAGACAGGCTAGCTGTATGTGAATGAGTGAGTGAAGAAGAGGAGAAGGTCGTCTGAGGGGCCGAAGAAAAGAGGATACTTTTGTTTTTTGGGGACGATCTCCGGATCTTTACTAAGGGAAACTTTCAACTTTTTACCCGCCACAGCTCGGCTTGTGCCCGGAGCCGGCTTTGTTTCACGGCGGGGGTGTCTGAGATAAATGAAGGAATAAAAGAGAAGCCGTTGATATTTTTTACCCAAGCAGGGAATACCCTGGGATTGATTTAAATACCGGTTGCAAGAGGATGGCGGCCAATATGTACCGAGTGGGAGGTAAGGAATGGTTTATATCTCTGAGACCCCCTCCCCACACACACACACACACACATACACGCACGAACACAATGTGATTGTTCGTTTTCGACACCCAGGTGGCTAGCTACTAGCTATCTCCTCGGTTAGCTGCTAACTGAAGCTAGCTATTTCCTAGCATTCGACGACGCCGAAGTTGGCTTTAGATTCATAGGTTCTGATTAGACACTTCAGTAAAAAGCTGTTTGCAGTTTAAAGTAACATAACTGCATTGGATTAGATCTAATTCGAAATCGAAATGGCTCAATTTACTTTTTGAACACATTTTTCATTAACACAACAAAGAATCAGTTTTAAGTACCCCAGGGTACAGTTCTTGGACAGGTCAATCGGGCACTGGGTCGGTCTGCAATGAATAAAGATTCATAGACATATATTTTCTATTAGTTTTGACTCGTGAACGTCTTATTCAGTTTGTGGAAGTATAAAACAGGTTAGTTCGTTATTTTGTGGCATTAGATCAGGTCCAACTTCAAATCTAAAAATCGTATGTTAAATTGATGTGAACAATTTAAAAAACGTTACGTAGAATAATGCTACCCAGAAATGAAGATTCTAAGAATTACAGTTTTCAGCTAAACTTCACTTTAAGGCGATTTGCAATGCAAAACCAAACATTGAAAACAAACTTGATGTCACAAGAGAATGAAGGTTTTACAAATCATAAACTGTGCATTAAAGCATATGTAAGCAGTGTATAATGATTTAGTACCGCTTTGAGTTGTCTTAAAATAGCTGTTTTTATGTAGGACCCAATCTACTGGGTTGCAAATGCCAACAAAGCTCGGAAATAGTTATTTTCAGTTTTATCACAATGGTCGGAATGTTCCTCGGATCAACCACTGTGTGTAAAAATGTGCAGGCAGACTATAATCATCCAGTCCAGCTCTGTTTTCCAGAATCCTGGAAATCTGTCCAACAGCCCTGGATCGAACACTGGGAATCGGATACCAACTTCAACGTCGTGTCGCCGTCGTGCGTGCTTCAAGTTTTGCTACAAAGAACGTCAAAATCTATAAAACATGCGAACTATAATGTGATTTAGTAAATACACATATTGAGCATTTTAGCCTACAACATCTAGCAGCGTTTGTTATGTATGCAACAAAGATGCAACATACAACTTTACAAACATATTCCGGCTACATAGTTGTCTCAACAAATATCCCGCGATGGCTTTTTGTCGGGTTCCGTAAACTGTTGTCTAAAAAGTTTGAGAAAAAATAACATTGATGCATCAGAGTGGACACCTTGGGGCGCTTATTGCTCCTGTAGTCGTATATATGCAGGGTAATTTTTTATTGGCGCTTATTTTAAAGTGTGAAAATGGGAATTCGATGCTAGTAGCATTAGCTAGCAGCCGCTAAAAAGACAGCACCTCGCGGGGTCTGTAGCAGCTAGCTTGGTTGGAGGGACGGATTTATTTCATTAGCGGCTTCGCCATGTCGCTTCATTTGTTACGTTAGCAGAGTTAACCGCGAGTGCTAAATTTAGTTATGCTAAAGCCACCTGATGGTACGGACTGGATCTTATTTTAAAGATGGCTTCTTGTAGAGTAGATTGAATCTCACAAAACTTATATGAAAGAATTTTGTCAGCGAAACACTTGGCGTTATACTATATTCTGTCATTTCTATACTTACCTGCATGCATGTGTCAGTTTCCGTGTTAGGAAACTTTCTCATTAAAAAAAATAGCGTGCGTGTAAAATACCATTGAATTAAATCTTTCCTCATTGACCAGAAATAAATGCCGTAGATGCCGCACCATGTTGGTTAGTTTTGAAGGCTTTTTATGTGTCTTCGTCGGTATTGGCTTGCAAACCTGACCTTAGTGAGGGAATACAAACCTTTAGCCGGCATTTAGCTAGCATCTATGTTTCTCCGCGCAGCTTTAACCAATATTTTTGGAGAAGCATACTTTTACAATTTTTTTCTTGCTTTCTACTGTATCTCCGGTGCTTATTATTCACAATCTGCTGAATAACTGTTATTACGACGTTGGCAAGAGGCTTTCTCAGCCAGTGTGTTGTGGCAGAGACAGACATGGTTTACGAACAGTGGCAGGCTTATCTGTGTGTAAGCGCTCACAAGGGTCTGCAGGGTATTTAGGTCATGCTGATTAAACACTGTTCTGCACAATATGGTGGATCGACGGTGATTGGTGTTTACAGTCGATTGTTCTTCATCGCTCCTTTCCCGCTGTGGTTTTTTTAAATGTTTGTCAAATATATCTGGCTTAGAAAACAAACCCTGCATAAATGCAGATAGCGCCTACTAACACAAAATGCACACAAACGTGTATTCCTTGAATTAAAGAACTTGAGCTTAAAGTCTGTTTGGGTAAGTTTTGTTGACGTTTTCGGAAAAGGTTAGATGCAGGCGACAAAGAGGTGAGAGCTCTCAAACTGCTAGTGTGCATTAGAGTCATTCAATAATAGCTCATTATCAGATGCTGAATACAGGTTCTTTTTTCTCAATTAGAAACATTTTAGAATATTGACAAGGTGTGAATTGCAACCTATTCTGTCTCGACTTTAAGCACATGCACCAGGACACTTTCTGTACAGATATTTTTTGTATTATATTGTAGGAATATATTTTTCATCACTGAAATTAATTAGAATCCATTTATCATTAGTTGTATTTGTCCAGTATTTGTTATTTTACCCAAAAAGTGCACAATTTCATTGTCCTTGTTGAGTACTGTACTGAATTAGAAATGTCAGTTTCTTTAATAGCTGGTGGTCTTTTAAGTGAGAAACTCTAGAAGTTCTATACCTGATTTAAGTCAACTGCAGAGTAGATTTCACTCTTGCTTTTGAGTAAATAATTGCTTTACATTGGAGTAAAGTATAATCCTCATTACAGAGCAATGAGAAGATGTTTAATCTTGTTGCGTATTTTCAGATATAAGTAAACAGGAAGCCACTAATAATGTACAACAATATAATTTAATTAACCACTAGTAGCTGGAAGCTGTCACAACTCCAAACAGCAGACACTAACTGCTGCTTTCCCACCAGACAAGTGTATGGTCCAGAGTTATATCTGTGTAATTACACAGGTTTCAATGTTAAATAATTCCTTTGGTCTGTCATTGTAGTTTTAAATTTACTTTTAAAATAAAATTGTTTAGTGTTTAACCAAACTGCATGATAGATTTTACTCTTCTAATAAGATGTGCTTTTGTATTTGAATCAGTTGAATCAGTTAAAGTACATGCATGCATGAAAAAGCCCAAGAGGTCTTAACATATACAGATACATTAGATTCATTAGAGCGGAATGGGCCTTAAAGCATTGTTTTCTGTACAGTCACCAAGTGCTTTAAGGAAATAAGCTACAAGGTGTGAGGATGAGCTGCTGGTGCACACAGATTTATCTCAGGTACCTGAAGCGTCTTTGATGTAGAATTGTTACACCAGGAAAGTGGTCTGATGTCAAGTCAATTCTATTTAAATTAGATAAAAAACATGATGATGTAATCACCATACATGTACATTAACTTTAGATTTTTGTACTGTAAATATTTTTTGTAATCAAACTTCTACTTTATCAGATAGATTTAATGGCATGTTAACGCAGGGTTCCTAAGGAAATGTTGACAACCTTTTTATATAGGGTGTGTGTCTTGTTGTCCCTGTGGAAGGGCCTCTGTTCCCTTTGATGGAAAATCAATACGCAACATAAACCATTGTAGATTCATTAGAGGGACCAAGCAATAGTGGGTAAAATGATGGCCAACAGTGATCTTTAGATCGGTGACTATCTCTGTATCAGATGGCTTTATTTATGTCTTCTGCCGGAGCTTTAAGACATGGCACCAAAGTGTGGAGCCGTCATAGCAGGCCGGGTTTAGGCGCTGAAGTAAACAGCCCCTTTACAAAACATTTTAAGGTTGTCAAGCATCACTGCCCTCATGCTTTCTTCTTCTTCATTCTGTCTGCTGATCACGTATGAGCTATACTTAACCACACTGCCCCTATGATAACTGTGGGATTGGTCTGTTGTGTTTGGCTACGTGTCCACAAGCTTCCTTATTACACCCTAAATTACCCACAAAATGAACTCCGAAGACTCCGTCTGTATGTGTCTGCGTTTTTAACATAGGGGAAAATCGGGCCTTAAGACAGATATGTGGAGTGGGTTGAAAAATAAAACAAACAAAATGGTATGATTATATTACCATATTAAGGCACTCCTATATGACTTGGTTGATCAAAGCTATTTGGGATTAATACATTATTTTTGAACTGAATTCAAGTACTGCTGACTTTAAAGATTGTAATTGTAAACTAACGAAATGTTTGTTTGTCAAAAAATGTTTATTGACAGAAACCTTTTCTTATTTAATGAAAAAATTGACATCCTAACATTTATTGGGAAGAAAAATAGAAATGAAAAGGTTGAGTTATACATTGGTTTCCGTTTACTTGTGAAACATCAGTTCCTCTTCCACAGAACTACAGGTGTCATGAATTCACTTTAACTTGATTCTTTGGTTAGTTAAGAGTGATTAGATTTTTCTTCCAGTCTGATTTGATGTTAGCAATTAGTGTCTTTTAGAAACCAGTCGGTCGATTCTGCTTGAAAACTCTGCTGTCCTTCAACAGTTTATCCCTTCCTGGTATATTTTCACTTAGGGCCAACATGCAGCTGTTGCCCTTCAGAGTTTGTGGTCGACAGACTAGCTCTGCCTGCAGATGTTGCATGCAACATGAAAAACAAGGCGATGCTTTCTTTGCATAAGCTTTTAAGTACAACTGCTTGTCTGAAAGAGTATGTTTGCCTCCTTTACACCAGGATTGCTATAATCATCAGAAATGTAGCACCATCATGTCACAAGACTAACTAAAAGCTGCTTTACTGTTTCCTATTTGGCATTGCAAAGCCTTGTGATATCACAACCACAAACTTCAGTAGATCAGCTCGCATGTAGTGCATACTTGTGAGCTGTAGAGAGGCAGTGTGCAGCAATTTTTAAATCTTGCCACAATTTCTCCTTCAGATTCAGGGCTGTGCAATACATCACAAATGTATTGTTGGGGGATTATCACTGTCTGCAATATGAATATTATTGTTTTCTAATTCAAAGGTACCATGCAGTCAGGCTCTCTATGGCTGGGAGGTATTTGGTTACCATGGGCCTCCTGGCTGCTTCTCCAGTTTTTGCTCTCCTGGCTGTCAGTTTTAGTGGAGGTCCATGTCCTGGCAGGTCTGTAGTTGGTCCATCCTCTCTCCGTGTTCAGATGATGGATTTTGTCACCAACGTTCTCTAACAGACCTCTGAGGCCAGAAGCAGAACATCTGTGAAACTCTTTTTATCGTCTTTACATTTTTGACAAAGATAAACAAATCATGCTGCTGTTTACCACTGTAAACACTGTAACAAATATCAATATCATACAATAACGATCAGATATAAGAGGCTGCTTGTGTCTGTGGGGCTTTGACTGTAGCTGTGTGGAGTCACAGCCATTCAGTCTATTGCCAGAAAAGACCGCCCTGGATTTGAAATAGTATTTATCATCACTCTTATCGTTATCACTGTAAATACCACAAAATACTGTGCTACACCGTTTTCTCTGTATTGCCCAACCCTACTTCTGAAGGCAGCGTATTGAATGGGGCTGATTACAAGTTCACAGCACACCTTTTCAAAGTTCAGTTTCTTTTTCTTCAACTTCACATGGACCAGGCTCTGTTGGTGTAAATATTTAGAGGTTTATTGTTTTTACATGTGAAAAACATTTGAGAGAAATATTTTGCGAGACATTATATGATCACATACTTGCTTTAACTCAGCAGGGTTTTATTCTCAGCAGTTCTTGCTTATTTTCAGAGCTTACCAATGAGCTCAATGCTTAAATTTAGCTTTTAAAATATTTCCAACATTTACCAAGTTCCTGACGAACCTTAAAACCAGAGACATGCGGTTTTTAGGTTTCTACATGTCAGATGTTTATGATCTACAGAGATTAGTCTGATGTCCTCCTCTCTGTTTGCCCTCCAGCATCTTATCATGCAACACTGGCCCATCCACACCAAACAATCACAGCTGCATCAACAAACGCATTCCCCCTCTCTCTGTTGTGCTATTTGTTCTCCAATAATACATGTTCTCAGGTCTGTATAAATGTAGCTTAGAACCATCCAGGTAATAGTCATATGTGGTAGTTTCCTGGGTCACGGTTCCTAGGCTGATGGACTGATTTTAGACATAAATCATGTCCGTCTTGAATGTGAAAGAGAAGAAACTTCCAGCATCACTGTCTTAACAGCTACAATTAGTCATGTTGGGCACATGAAAGTGCATGTTCTTCTCTGGTGCCTTAGTCAGTGTTATGTAACATGGGGATGCCATGTTCTATCGCTATGATGGCCGATGTGATGCTTCCCTGTTCAGGCCTTGCGTCGTGGTTAAATAGAGCAAGAAATCCTCCTCCTTTCACAGTCTTTCCCTTTCCACCTCTGTTTGTGGTGATGCATCAGAAACCAGTGACATCCTCCGGAGGCTCTCTCTCCCTGTTTGTGGGCTCACCAAATGGAACTTAGGAACAGCATCAAAAGCTACAAGGGGCCTGTCTGTTTTTAGTGTGAAGGTAAATACCCTAAAAGATCTCAGTCTGCCTGCATTTATTTTATTACAGAAGCCACACTTCTCTAAAAAACGTCCTTTTAATTGTGATATTGTCATGATAATTGTGATTTAATACATTGTGAAGCTCTATCTGGTACCATCCACTAGACTGTACTTCTTGGGTGAAAGAGAATACCTACAGTGGGATAGGACACCTCTGGAAGGGATTAGTAACCAGGAAGAAATGGCTTCTGTTATTAGGCAGCACACTGACTCACAAAGCATGTTATTTACATCAGGGTTTCTTAACCCTGGTCCACTGTCCTTCATGTTTTAGAAATGTCCCTAGTCCAGCGCATCTGATTCAACTTGCATTACTTCCTGTTCATCTAAAAAGGGCTGGAGAAGCCTGCTAATCACCCCTTTATTTAAGTTGTGTGTGTAGCAGCAGGGAAACACCTAAATGTTGCAGGACAGTTGGCCATGAGAACCAGGGTTAAGAAACACTGATTTACATGACTTCCGTTTAATTTAAGCCCCAGAAAACTATTCTTGTTTCTGCAGAAGGTTCATACAGTCTAAACGCATTGTTCTAGCAATGGTGTTCTATGTAGACATAGGTATGCTTGGACTTTAAGACCCAGAACAATTGTTTTCTGGAACTTCTCAGAACTTTTTTTATGGTAGTATTTCTACTACTAAACAGGGCCGTATGTGTAGGCATGTGATAACGTTGGTGAATATGATGTCTACAATACGACTCGTATTAAAGTCTTATTTCTTTTGGTTCATGGCAAACATAGGGCCCAGGTAATGAATGAGTCCAGCTACTGGAAAATAAAAAATGGTTTTATTTTTTAACAACATGGGTTTACAGAAAAGTAGCTTCAGTAAAACATTGCTGTTTTGGCAATGAAAAAGAAACTCATTAGTACTTTTCTTATTGACTTGGGGTCGGGTTGTGAGGGTGACAACCACCACCTCAAAGTGGCACTTTTTTTATAACCTTCATGTTCATTTGGGTACATATACAGCTCGGAGCTGAAAGTCCTGTGTCGGACATGAGAACTGATGCAAATCTCAGTCTCCCATAGTCCTGTGTGTAGAGTATCACTGGCTCGTGCAGCGACTATGTTGTTAGAAGAACTTTTCATGAGGCATTTCTTCTTTTTGTTGTTTCAGACTATGTTTACTTCGAGAACTCCTCCAGCAACCCATACCTGATCCGGAGAATAGAAGAGCTCAACAAGGTTGGTAGTTGATTTTACTGTTTTAAATGTGTTCTGTTCATTGCTCATACACCTAATCCTGTGCTCTGCTGAAAACCGTTGAAACTGTGCAACTTTGTATGTATACACTGTTTGGTAAATTCTGACGACTGTAATGACAGGGTGCTGGTTCAGAACCCACTTACATAACAACAGCAGCATATGACACAGGGCAGTTTCCCTGTCGCAGGATTAAGCTCATTTATGTAAGCCACTTGCTCTAAAGGACTTGTGGAGTGCAGCAGGAGAGCTAAAAGCTACTGAATTCAGAAATCTGGGTTAAGGGAGACTTTAGGCCAGTTTTTCAGCTCTAATGGAAGTTTTAATGGAAGTTGTGGATGTGCACCATTCTTTACCCAACAAGGCTGGTTAAACTGGACTTTTACACCATTTCATAGGCCCCGGTGGCCTAGTCGTTCCCAGTTTAGATCCACCAGTGAGAGCAGCAAACACCCAGTGCAACCATGCAACTGATATGAACATACCAAAGCGTCAAACGTACCAACGATTAAAACGTTGTCTTAAATAAAGAGAACAGACGGCCTGTAGAATTTGATGGATTCCAGGTGGTGCATTAGTCAGCAGGTCTCAGATCGGCTGACTGCGAACTCATCCTGCTGGAGAAAGCTTTGCTCTCCAGCTCCATTTTGTGATTAGTTGTACCTAGGTTAGCCCCCTGCTGACTGTTAAGGATTGTGCCCAGTGTCTCGCTCCATCTGCTGTAGAGCTGCACAATCTATCAAATCGCAGCCATCACAATACTAGTCTAGGGCAATAGTGCAGCTGCAAAGGACTGCTTGCTGCAATATTTGGTAGGACACCATATTACCACTACAATGCATTTCCACTAATTATATTAGGCCAGCTGGATCTAACCCCCCCAATACCCTCACCAGATGTTTACATTTAGTGGTCGAGGTTCTAAAGATCCTGGAGAACAGTGAGGACTTGATGTAATGGTAAGTAAAGGAAATATTCAAGACAACGTGGGTTAATCCTGATTGATATTATCGCTGCAGTTTACAGCAATAGTCCCACAGTTAAATCGTTTCCTGATGCTGTGCAGCCCTAATCTGCTGTGTTGATATTGTATACAATTGATCAATCATTGCACCTCTTCAAGCCAAAAGCCCTGTTTGTAGTATTTTGGCAGATCTGTTAGGTATATGCAGACTATTGAGTGAATAGCCTCTAATCCAGTAAATCTACCATGCTGATAACAAGTTGACCAGACTAACCTGACCATAGTAGAGACCGCCTCCAACTAAAAGCGAAGTTAGCATTAGCTGCTGGAAGAGCAAATGGAGGCTGACAATTTGCATTTAGTTGTTTCTTTCTGCATGTTATACAGGTAGAAAAATTTCTGCATGAAAAAGACACATTAAAGGTTAGGGTGAGCCCCCCTTTAGAGAAGCAACAATTTCAAGACCCCCTCACTTCAACAAGACAAGAAAAAAATCGGGTCAGATTTTAGGGGTGCATCTGTACATACTGTACTGTCTCGGTGCCAAAGAATGATCCAAAGTGCCTCTTTTTGTGTTTTATCAAATAAAGTATTTAATAAATCATAAACTGTGTTTTATAGAATCTCTGTTCATTGTAGAATTTCCCAGTTAAAGTTTAATCGGTCCAGATATGTTGGATGCGTGTCACTAAAGGACCACTTTAAAAAGGCCCTTTAGTTTAGCAATCACATGGCGCTGTGTAGCAGATGCCTACTTAAGTACGTTTAGCAGCTAAAACTTAGCCAGTCATGGTATGCTGGCAGTGGTGAAGAACCTTTGTATCTAGTCTGTCATCTGGAATCATTTCTTTCTCTGCTGAGTACCTAAAATGTTGCAACAGTCAAGTCAGAAGCAGTAGGGACATCCTTAATGCTTATGCAGCCATTGTCGCTCAGCCTAACAATAAAGTTTGTTTTATTACAATTAGTGGACTTTCTCAACACAACAGGAGAACTACTTCCTTTCTTACTTCAAAATAAGAGTCTCGGATATAGATGTGACTCACATTCATTAACAGGGCCCATAATAGTATGTATTTACTTTTCCAGGGAAAGTCATTTGCTGACACAGTATTTATTACTGCAAAAGACAAACCTTAATTTTGACCAGAAATAGTGTTGTTTCAATGTCATAAGATCTTGTTACACCCCTAATGTCCAACCAGTGGAGGTCTTTGCAGAAGCTATGTTGATGTATGTTTTTATTGTGGCAGAGAGTTGTGTTTCTGAGCAACTTAGTGGGTTTATTCACTAAGCCCCACTAGGTGGCTGGTTGTGGTTTAGATCATTTACACAATGATCTGTTTTCTCAAAACACAAGTAACACACTGTGGCAAAGTGTGGTACCAAGCTGAACTGTTCACAGGGAATCCTGCATCATCAATATATATTACTGTGTTGGACATCATGACACATGCACCATTGCTATGCATTGAGTCAGGACAGTTAAGCTATTCTAAAATTTGCAATATTCTTTGTAAAATGTTTTATTTGTTTTATTAAGTATGTTTTGGCTGCTTTAGGTTCCTCAAAGTGGACCTACCCTCCTCATTAAGCTAGTAAGAAATAGGGGCGCTCACCAGAACAGGGTGGTTTTGTTGACATGACTCAATGTCTGCCAAGGGACCTGTGTGCGCACGTCACCATTTATAGTGGCTAATATGTAATGTCCAATCTAGTAATATATATCAGTGTCCTGCACCAGTCAACATGCCAGCCTGGTTTTGGTGGATCCTTTAACTTATTGTTGGGCTGGGCGGATATTTAGATATTTAAATGTAAAATATCTACATTGATGCCACATGAGATATTTCCTATATACATTTCCAAATCAGTCTATATCCTTCGCCATATAATTAGCTGGAAGCTTTGTTTGCCCAAATACTGTTGAACATAAACTTGCTTCTGTTTGTGGTAACAGGTGGGCTAATGAGGAGGGAAAAGTAAGAACACTCAGGGGTCTGTTGGAGGCACTGGTAATAATACCTGCACTTCTGTTCCATTCAACCTGAGGCTCTGGACAGTTGTGATGATTTTAATCTGTTTCTCACAGCGTAAGAAGAGAGCATGCAGAAAAACTGGTGAAGTTACAATAATTACCGGTTCTAAAACAGGACTTTGATCAGAGCACTACTCGCTGCATCTCTGTAAAGACTACCACTTAGGTTCTCGGATATTATGAATGCAAACTCTGTGAAGACACTGCGATATTCATCATGAAATGTTGTTGGCAACATCCTAGTTCCAGCAGTAGAAATGCAGGAGGAGAAAAGCTACCCCAGAAAACCACCTTGGTTCCAGTGGGATACGTTTCTCCAGTGCAGAGTTGGTCCGCTCAACGCTTCTTTCTACTGCTGGTAATTAACGCAGGAGAGTAGTTCAATATAGAAGCTAGGTTGGAAAATTACCAGAACCTGAACAGGACTTCTGCTGAACACATTTGCATGGACCAGATTCTTGTCTACACTGTAAAAACTATTTAGTATGGACTAGATTCATGTGTACACTCTAGGAAATCTACTATAGAATACAATAAAAGTTTCTTTGTACGTTAAGGGCACCGTAACAGCGCTTCTTTCACGTCGGATTAGCATAACCTACCAGAAGAAAAAGAAATAAATAGCTACACAAAAATGAATTTACTATACGGTAAAATGTTTAAAATATTTACATTTTTAAACAACTTGTAAATATTAGCTTAGCATTCCTTCTTTATATGTTGGACTAAAATAGATTTCTCAGAAGAACCGCAGATTTGATGAAAAATCGATAGCCAGGCGGTATCTTCTTTGCCAGACACAGGCCATGTGTGCTTTATTCATAGAAAATAATAACAACATATTTTTAAAATAAGCAATAATAAACAAATGTTTTGCTATACAGGGAAGCAACGCTTTTAAAGAAAAGTATTTTTTAGTATTTAGTATAAAGATCGAAGGTTTAGTATCATGACAACCCTAATTTCTAACCTTTCTGATAATCTAAGTGGTGACTTCAATTCCAACCAGTTTTCCTACTCCTGGCTGTTCTTCTCTGTTTAAAATTGGATCTAAAGGTTGTTTGGTTCCAGAACCTTTTGCCTCCACTGGGTGCTGGTCATTTCACCCCTTCACCATTATTTACCTTGGTAGTTTTGGTCGTGTCATACCTGTCAGGGGAAATTCCATATTTTTTTCCATAACGGATCATTTAGAGTAGTTTTGTTTATTTTCTGCTTCTAGTCCACTGTGAGGAAGCGAATAAATAATATTTACCAGCAGGAGGTGGTCTGATCGGGAGCCGCAGTCACTGTTTCATATGGGTGAGCTCACCCAAACGGGGATCAGAACCCACATGAATGGAAAAAGCGTGTAATTCATCCACATTTCACACTGTATGTTTGCTTCATCACTGGGTGGAAAACCAGGAGTTGTAAACATGATTGAAGATGGAAACCCAACAGGAGTCACATCCAGGCTTCTGTATAGTTCCGACTTTAACCACTGATTCTGTATTTACAGACGGCCAATGGGAATGTGGAGGCCAAAGTGGTGTGTCTGTTCAGGAGGCGAGACATCTCAGGCAACCTCAACACTCTGGCAGACAGCAACGCAAGTGAGTAGCACCCACCTAACTCCTCTCAGGGCCCCTCCTCTACAACATGAGTGCATGTATGATATGGCTGCCTGCCTTTAATGAGCCCGTTTCTCATTGTGTTTCACACAAAAGCCTCAAAGCGCCTCTTCTGCTTTTATGTGGTGAATTGTAACAAGGCCCGCTCCAGGGTTCAATTAGGAACACTTGCTGAGCCCCAGTAATTCTCCTCACATCATGCTGGGATTCAGAACCTGACCGTCAGTATTAGTCTGTGAACTAGGAATGGGTACCTTTCCCATTGGAACCGATACGGTACCGATACCCGGTACCCAGGAATCGGTACTGGTACCTAACAGTACCAGTTTCTGGTACTTTTGTGTGTGTTTATATGGTGATAAATGTTAATTTGTTTAATAATAAAATCTCAAAATTTTTCAATTTAACATTTTTATTTCTCGATATATAAACTTTAACGAATATATCGAAACAACATCCAGCTGTTTGTGTTGGAACATCTCAGTTGATTCGAACATTTCTTCTCCCATGTTGCTGGCTGCAGACGAGTCGCTAAAGGTCGCAGGCGTGCTGACGGTGCTGAATGCTCGAGTTGTAGCCGTAGATCTGAGGCTGACGAAAATTGTGCACTCTTCAAATCTTGTGCTTAACCAGGCCTTCCTCAGACTAGAAGTATTCCCCCCCGCTGGCCTTGCACTTCGCATCACAAATATTGCAGCGAGTGTAATCTGCACCGCATTTGAAAAGTGGAGCCAGACTTTCCAGCATGTTCTATCAGCCTTGCTTTGTTGACGCTACCAGCGGCTACTGATGTCGTTACGCTCTTGTGCGTGCAATGCTGTGTTCATGTCCGGCATGGAAAATTGCCCACTTTTCCACTCCCTCAGTGTCACAATGATGCGTTTAGGCACTGAAACATGGTACCGTTTGATTTTAAGTGAATCGGTACTGCCGAGTACCAATTCAGTCGGTACCTATAAAAGTACCGAATTCGGTACCCATCCCTACTGTCAACTGCTTTTTCTTTTACACACATTTACATTAAGTCAGTATATCAGGACAGAATGATACATCTGGTTTGTTTTTTGTAACAAACACAGATTAATTGATACAATTTTACTGCATTTTTTTTATATCTGGAAGAATAAAGAGGACCTGAAGAAATGACTGTGTCCTCTAAACAGACCTGCACTCACACAGTGTACTATCTCTTCTGCACTGAAGATGAACAACCTGCAGGTGCTGCTCACCAGAATACAGAAGCAGTGAATGGTGAGAGCCAGAGGAACTGCAATGCTTCAGATGGGATCTGCATAATGTTTGGAGATATTACAATATGCACCACTGGGATTCCAGCTCTTCTCTGGGGTTATGATTGTCCTCAGTTCCTAATTCTAATTTTTTTAATTGTAACGTAAAGAAAACAAAGTTTTTTGATGGAAATTATCATTTGATCAATTATGGTAATTGCTGTGTGGAAAAAAAATAGGTAAATATGTTTAATATTAGTGAAGCAGTTTAGATTTTCAGGGTTTTTTATTCTCATTTTGGCGCAGAGAAAAAGATAAGAACATCTGAAACATAAAAAGTTGGATACATCATCACTCCATCAGGTCATGTAGGATGCTCCCTGTTCCTTCTTTCACGTGTGGCTGTTATAATGTCTGCAACAGACGCCCTGCTGCTGCCCAGATTTCACCAAATAACTACAGTAGAAAACGAGCGTTAGATAAGGACAGAGGTGATTACTGGCAGCAAGTTATTTCACTGAATAACTTTTTATTAAACTGTGACGGCACTTTAATACAATATTAGTTTGTCACTGATACCATCTGGATTTTGCATAAAACATTGGTAGTTGGTAGAGAAACTTAAAGTCCAGTTATCTTCAGTGACATGGAGGATGAGATGCTGTTTGAACCCAACACGTTTCTCTCTGTTTACACTTATTAATAAACAGAAGACTTCTCCCTCCATCATAAAATAGAAAAAGGAGTTCTTCAAATTGCTGCTTGTTCACATGTCTGCTTATTGGTGTCTTGCATTTGGAATGGTCTAAAGTTGCAGTCATGTTTTTTACAGTTCATTTTTTACTTCGATTAAAAGGCTTACATTTACATAGATCAGATAATAATATGGCAACTCGCTTCAAAAGTTCCTAATCACGATTTCAGCCATGATTGTTGGATCACTGTGGTTCCGTTGGGGTCCACTTTCAGTATTACATCATCAATATGTTGATTAAACACTCATTTATATTTATCCATGTTGCCAGTTTGAAAACCAGGAAGATTTTGCCAGAATAACGTTTTACTATTTCCCAAAGCTGACGGAGCTGGGGGCCTGGGGGACTTTGTTGTTGATACAGTCCAATCATAGCCACAAGTCTTACTCAGCTCTAGTCCAAATCTCCTTTAACAGAAACACAAAAAGGAATGTTTGTTTTTTTCTAAACATGTATGTTGCTAAATGTGTAACCTAGAACACATTTTCAAGATTGAAACCACTTGTTTAAATAAATTAACCAATAATCACTCTTCTAGCAACCAATGTTGTTATCTCCTTGTTTGCCCCACCCTGATCTGGTCTGGTCTCCTCCTTGTTTGATCAGAGTGTAGATGGAGGGAGAATCTGGAGACAGTGGGTGGTGCTAATAACATGCAGACTAGTAAAAATGAACCCCACCTCCAGCAACAGCCCAGCCCTCCTCCTCCTGGTCTACAGTTCTCTTAACAAAGACTTTGAAACACACTGAACAACACACCTCAAAATGGATGCAGGCATTTCTTTGTGCTGCTGCCACAGTGAAACGGTGATTGTTTGCTGGTCGTGTGTGTGTCATGTTGTCTGAGATGTGACTGATTAGAATGACTCTAATTTCTTTGTGTGTTGTCACTGTGCCTGCTGGCTGCTGTGACATGTCCTTGTTAAGAGGCTGGATGAAGACGTGCTGGATGTAGCTGATGCCCAACTGCAAGCCTGAAACTGACCGGACTGATGCAGGGATGCTGCGATCTTTCTGTAGATCAGAAAACTGTGCAGCTGGAAGGTAGCATTATTAGAGCTGCACCAAGACAAAGGTTGCAAGGATTTCTGGCATATTGCTCCCATTTCACTTTTCTTGAATGATTTTGATTTTTTTTTTAATTTAAAGCTTCTTATTCCTGCAGATTTAGATTTTTCTTCATCAGAACCCTCTTCAGACATTTCTCAGAAAATAAAAACTAGCACAAAGATTTGAACTGTTTGACTGCAAACTCACTCATTCTCAGCAGTATATGTGGTGTCAGCCAGTAAGGACACAGGACTGCAGATTTCTTCAGACTCCATTTCTAAAACTCAACACATCTGACATTAGGGTGCTTCACTGATTATTGGCAGAAACAAGGAACAGTCACTCACATGTTATCCCATTGCAGAGCCTCCTGTGTGTTTAGCATTACTTTGTCTTTGACCGTATTTTTTATGCATTAGTGTTAGGAGGACACAAACCCTCAACTGAATTACAAACTCACAAACTGGCAGTGTGACACAGGGACTGACAGCTGTATGCAAATTGGCTGCTGGTCGTTTCATTGGAAGCGACTGTGGCTTAGTGGGAAGAGAGTATTGTCTTGCATTTGGAAAATTCTCTGTTTGATTTTAGCTTCCTCCTTTACCACATGTTAATGTGCCCCTGAGCAAGGCACTTAATGCCACCTACCCATCTCCTTATTGGTGTATAAGCGCTTGTAGTTGTGACTGGGTGAAATTGGCCCTTGTGTAAAGTTTTTCGAGTGGTCTGTATGACTAAAATAGCATTCAGTCAAATTCCGTCTTTTTACCATTTCACTACCTTGCAGTTTTGGTCGTTTTCTACCCAGCGTTTTGGTTACATATGGAGCATCTGATACACGATGTTTTATACCAATAATGTATCAGTTCATACCTACAAGAACAACGCTTTGTTCCACTTTGAAAACTGCCAGCTTTAAGTAAATTACTATAACCTGCTTATAGTTTACTGCAAGGATACCTGGTTTAGTGATGTCAACCACCAGGAAGTGGCCCAAGGTTATTTAGGTGTGATTAGGAGTCATAATCTCTCATTTTTTATAAAAGTCAATAGGTTGGTGTAGGTATCAGAACCAAGTTTTTTATGGTGAAATAAGGGATGAAATGTGCAGGATATTCCTGTTTCATGGAGACTTACAGACTACAATCATGTATGTTAAATTAATATTGTTAAACTGGAAGTAATGCATAACACAGGATAATCAGTGACGGTACAGTATGTAAATGGTTCAGTTTGCAAAGAGTTGGGACATCTAGAGGGGTATCATCACAAGTGGAGCTATGGAGTCTCCAGGGTGTCCAACAGTTCAAATGTTTTAGATACAGATGCACCGATAGAAAGGTTTAGGCCGATATTGATATCCGAGATTAATATCGCTGTTTTGACCAGTATTATATACAGTATATTTCTCTACCCTTTTGACACCTTGAAAAAAACAGCTACACTGCTTACATTGCTTCTCACTGTCACATGAGTCTCTGTCTCGAGCTGAGAAATACTCCATGATTTGTTCCTGTATATTTCCAGTTTACCTGTGTAAACTTATACTTGAAGAGGACACGGATCATGTTGTGTTTCTTCCAATCACTATTGATGTGCAGCCATGTCTGCTTTTAGTAGGCAGCAATGTGACAATTGCATGGACATCTATATGTCCGACTGGACTTATTTGCACCTGTTGCCTTGCAGCAAGAAGGTCCTGGGTTCGACTCCCAGCCGGGAGTCGAACCCAGGACGTGGGTTCTCACCGTGGGTTCTCACCGGGTACTCTGGCTTCCTCCCACAGTCCAAAGACATGCCTGTTAGGTTAATTGGTCTCTCTAAATTGCCCTTAGGTGTATGAATGAGTGTGTGCCTGGTTGTTTGTGTGTTGCCCTGCGATGGACTGGCGACCTGTCCAGAGTGTACCCTGCCTCTCGCCCATAGACTGCTGGAGATAGGCACCAGCTCCCCCACGACCCACTATGGAATAAGCGGTAGAAAATGACTGACTGACTGACTTATTTGCACTGCCAGTTTGGAACCAGGTAGCGAGCTCATGGTATTCCAGTGCTAATCTGACTTTTTCATGTTAACTTGAAGTGTTTTTACTGTTCTTTTTTGTCTTATATTGGGTCAAAACAAAACTAACTCCTGAATTTTAAGCATGGGACTCCTATGATTTGATTGGTTCCTGTTCTTCATAAGCCCGCTTCCAGCCCTTGACAAAATGGGGGGAAACCGAGGCGTAGCGTATCAGTACCACCTCCTTTTGTTAAGGCTTAGAAGATATGTTATCACAGAGATTTACATCGGATGGTACTTTTTAGTCCAATACACAGCCCACACAGCAAGGTGGGTTTGAAACCTACTGGTTTGTAACTGTAATGTGTTTTTACACAGACCAGCAGTTTTCTGTTTTAGGTAACAGTCATTGTGACAGGAACAAGATGAAGCAGCCTGGAGTTAGAAGCCTCTATAGCTTTTAGATGGGCTACCTCGAAGTGAAAGTGTGATTCAGTTACTTCCTCCTTCACAAAGTGAACAATGCCGGGTCATTCTGTGGTGTGCTCCAGTCCAATGACACTGCTCTAACTGTTGACGAATTTCAGGCTTTTCTGTCTACGGTTTCTTACATCCTTTCACAAAGCAGCTGTTCTGTCCAGGATTTAGGTTTTACCAGCTGTATGTTTGGAAATTGATTGTTGATGAAGCAAACACTGGTGCTTGAAACAGAATTTGTATAAACAGCTTCCAGTTAATGAGAACAAATCCAGGTTCTAACTGCAAACACTGCAGTGTTTTACAGAACCACAGCAGGCTTGTCCGGCTCGTATAAGTGAACATGACAGCTGTGATTGTCTGACATGGATCAGACTTGGCCCATCCAACTGTCCACACTCGTGTCTCTTCAGGGACTGTTGTACATATGTCTGCATGAAGCGGTGAGAAAACCTAACCCATCACCATGAATTAGCCTTGTATGTGGCTGGTGTTAGTAAGACTTTCCCAGTATGTTCAGGTCAGGTTTGGGCTGCTGTGGTTCTGTAAAAGATCAAACCCTCAGAGTCACTCTGCTACTGTTCGCTTGTCTTAATTGCCCTAGCTTATTGCTGTTTTTCACCACAGCTTCCCTCCTCTTCCTCCTTCAGTCCACACACACACACACACACACACACACACACACACACACCGGTTCTTTGTGCAAAAACAGAAGCCCATTGATCGATCACTGAGGCCTGCAGAAACAGTTAATTCAGACTTATTTTCTTCCTCTTACAGGAGGTGTGTATTCTGTGTGTGTGTTGCTTTTAGACTACTTCCGATTAAGGTGCCTGTCGCTCGTTTAATGTCTTTGGTTCAGGCTTTGTGTGTGTGTGTGTGTGTGTGTGTGTGTGGGGGGAGACGGCTTTTGGGGGTCGGGGGGTGTGTTGCCTCAGGCTTGGTACACAGGGTCTCCCACTTTATCAAGCAGGGACCAGTCCGAGAGGGTGAGAAGGAAAGGGGGGGTGGGGGTGGGGGTGGGGGGGTTGTGTTGGGAGGTTAAGAGAAAAAGGGGTGTGGCTTGAGTTACTGTCCTTCTCACTGTCTTACTGTGCCCCCCCCAATGCCCTCACTGACAGGGTTTCCTTTGGCTTAGTGCAGGGGCGGAGTCCACAGAGGTTTCGTGAAATCAGCCCTCCCCTTCAGTTTACCACAAATTGCTCACCCTGCTGCTGAAATTAGAAATGCGCAGTCTAGTGGCCAAGTGCACTTAAACACACCAACAGCCATCTGTAGTTCATTTTTTTATTATTGTTAGGCACATATAAATATGAGTCTTGTGTTCTGTTCATGTAAAATAATTGCATTGCTTCAGTCTTTGAACAGTTGTGAGTATGCATGAGATGACAAATGACTAAGATAAAGTCCACAGTTTTGATTTCTAAGACTACACACACCAGGAAGTAACTGAAGTACTTCTAGTTCTCTTACCTCTTCACCTGAATCTCTAAACTTTACGAGGATGTTCTTGTGAAGTAGACCTGTTCAATAATATAAGATCAAAGGCCAAAATACAAATGTTCCTGTTGTTTAACCCTCATTTAACTGGGACTAAATGCTCTCACGTGGTAGTACTGTCAAAGATTTATTAAAGAAAAGCTTTTAGATGGAAGAACCTTTCTGTACAGATTAGAAACTCTTTGTACAGTTGGCCTGCTTGTGTCAGGAGCTGCTAATCCTTCATGATCTATTATATTGCTCAAACCTATCAGGTTGTGAATGAACCTGCTTGGTAATGTCCCACAGTATGTTTAGCTGATCAGGGTTTTTATTTAATGGAGCAGGTATTTCAGTTCTCTGAATAGAAGCTATGCTCACTGTCTTGTTTGTGTTCACAGGAGAATTTGAGGAGGAGTCGAAGCAGCCGTCCCTGTCTGAACAACAGAAACACCAGCTGAAACACAGGGAGCTCTTCCTGTCCCGGCAGTTTGAATCTCTACCTGCCACTCATATACGGTAGGTGTTGGTGTGGAGTCAGTGGTTTAACTGGACACCTGCCAGCCTCAGTGAGACTGAAATACTGAGGGGGACACGGTCACTATTCTCACAAAAACCCACTTATCATATCATATCTTCACAGATCCCCTCAGTGTTATTTCACTGAATATAAAGACAGTTCATTGTTCATTGTACATATTAAAGCATGATGGGCTGGATTTGTTTCATTCAGGCACACAAAGAATTACTGTCTGTATTAACACAATTGACGCTAAAATTGTCAGTTTTCCCCCCTTAAAGATTTCTTCACTTTTTTTTCTTTTTTTCATGCTTAAATGTTTTAGATCACAAGCAAATTTTCTGTATTTGTTAACGATAACTTTAATAAATACAACAAGCAGTTCTAGGGGGGTAAAGAGCTAACCAAAGCAAGCTGACCCTGTATGAAAAAATAATCACCACCTAAACCTAATAACTAGTTGGGCCACCCTTAGCAGCAACAACTGATATCCAGAGTTTCTGATAACTGGAGATGAGTGTTTTCCATCTCTACTGAGGAGTTTTGGCCCATTCTCCTTTACAGAAATGTTTGGATCCAAGCTTGTTGGAGACATTTCCAGTGTGAAGAGTGTGTTTAATGTTATACTAAAATAGCTGAACTGGATTTAAGTCCAGACTTTGGCTAGGCCACTCTTCTAGGCCAACTTCATTTTGTTCATTTGTCATTCAGAGGTGGCCTTTATACTGTTATAGATCATTGTCCTGCTCTGGAACCAAAGTGTGATTGGGTTAAAGGTTCTGTACTGATGGCTGGATATTCTCCTGCAGGATTTTCTGGTAGAGAGAAAGATTCATGATTCCATCAATTATGACAATTCTTCTGGAGGAAGCAAAGCAGCCCCAAACCATCATACTACCACCCCCATGTTTGACTGTCAGTAGGATGGTCTGTTTCTGAAATGCTGAGTTAGTTTTAGGTCAGATGTAACATGATACAAACCTTCCTAAAAGTTCTACTCTGGTCTCGTCAGTCCACAGAATATTTCCCCAAAAGTCTAGAGGATCATCAAGATGTTTTTAGGTAAATGTCAGATGGGCCTTTTTGGTCAGCACTGGTTCTGGCCTTGGAACTCCCACATGGAGGCTCTTTCTTATTATTGAATCATGAACTTTGAGCTTAGCTGAATGGGGTCTGCAGAGCTTTAGATGTTGTTCTGGGTTGTTTGGTGACCTCCTGGTTAAAGCGTTGATGAAGCTCTAGGTGTAATTTAGGCTGACCTGCCTCTCTGCTGTGAGTCCTCCAGGACAGACTCTTGTCCAGTCCTGATCCATGGAGGTTCTTGACAGCTCAGCAGCTCTACAAGCCAACATGAAGACCAGCTTTATTTCATCATCTGTCTTCAGCTGTTTGGACATTTGTTGACTCCAGCTCCACACCTAAATGATACAGAAGTCATTTTTTACCATGTGAAACATCTTTAATTCATCTTCTCCCAGAATAAGCTAACACTCCTGTAGAATGCATGACTTCTGTCAGTAGGTCCTTTTATCTGACTGGCGTAGGTACTTTCTTTTCACAGAGCATACTGACTTGTATATGACTCTGACATTTGTTCATGTCTTATATCACTGCTGTGTTTGGAACTGGTAGATTCCCAGATGCATTGGCATCTGCTGATGGGTCGAACTGGACTTAAAAACATGTCCCGTTCTGTCACCAGCTGATTATCTGGTGCTTCCCTGTTCTGCAGTAGTGATCATCTCACATATGTAAGAACTGAATCCTGCTTTAGTAAACTGAACTGATGTTATAGTTGGGTTTTGGTATAAATGCACTAAACTGTTTAGATTGTAGGTGATTTTGTTCTTTTATAAAACTGTATTTTAATGTCTGTGATGGTGGGTAGTTTACAGCTGTTCCTCTCTGTCTCTGCAGAGGAAAATGTAACGTCACCCTTCTTAATGAAACTGATGTCCTGGTTGGTTACCTGGAGAAAGAAGTAAGGCACAGCTTGATGATTTCTCAGCGGCGCTTTGTTCCTCTTCCTCATCTTATGAAAATTAGAGTTTAAAGGCAGGTGGTGCATACAGCTACAACTCTTCAACATCTTTTGTCCAGGACTGTTTCTTCTACTCGTTGGTGTTTGACCCTGTCCAAAAGACGCTGCTGGCAGACCAAGGGGAGATCCGAGTGGGCTCTAAATACCAGGCAGAGATTCCTGACAAACTAACTGAAGGTTTGTTGTCTACCTACGGTTGAAACCAGATATTTACATGCGCTGTATGAGAAGGCACATCAGATTGAAACGTTTCAGCTTTTAGATCTGGTAGGATTATTTCTGTTTGCTAAATGCCAGAATAATGAGAGAATTTAATAGCGAATGTTTTTTACCTTTCCTCACATTCATTTTCTTAATAGTTGGTAAAATTCCCTTTATTCTGTATGACTTGGGTCAAACATTTTCAGTATCCTTCCACAAGCTTCTTACAATAGCTTAAAGGACTATTGGCCCATCCTTTTGACAGAACTGGTGTAACTGGGTCAGGTTCTATAAGCTGCGTTGCTCACACACACCTTTTCAACTCTGCCCACAAACATTCTCTGGAACCAAAGATCAGGACCTTGTGGACGGAAGACACTTTGTAACTAATTTGGTGGCATGATTCGGATCATTGCCCATTAGGATGATCCATTTATGCCTGATCTATAACTTCCTGGCTGATGTCTTGAGATGTTGCTTCAGTATTGCCGCATAATGTTCCTTCCGCATGATACATCTGTTTTGTGGAGTTCACCTGTCCATCCTGTAGCATCCTGTAACCGTCCCACAGCATGATGCTGCCATCCCCTTCCACAGGCAAGTCTCTGTTTAACTGAAATGTTGTAAATTAGCCTACCAGAAGCTTCCAGAGTCATGACATCATCATCTGACATCGTCATCATCAAATTGTTTTAATGTATTTTAAACGTCTGACTTTAATAAAAGTTATTTAAAAACTCTGTCACTATTCTGGTATTTTTCAAATAGAAATCATTTTGCTAATCCTTTCTGACCGGAACCATAAAAACGTGAGTCTGATTTAATGTCAGACCAAAGGGGGAAAAGTGTATGTAAATATGTGGTTTCAATTATATGTTCTCTTGTTACTTCAGACAGAACAGATGTTTTTCAAATAGATTTTTATAACAAACAACGCATGAATATATCCAGAATCAGGACATTTAACCTTTGTCCATATGTGTTTTAGGTGAACTTGACACCCGGGTCCAGGAGAAGATGGAAACTAAAGTTTGGGACCCCAACAATCAGCTCAAAGATGCACAGATCGACCAGTTCCTTGTTGTTGCCAGGTAACACCTCCCTGCCAGCTGGCAGCCTGGTACAGCACCAGTATAGGTCCAGTTACTGTGGTATCTTCTAGGCAAACCTTCACCAGCTGGAGGAGACAGAGCCTGACCTCTAGGGAGTGACATCTGTTTTATGACCTCATTAGAATATGTATTTAGACACTGGTTAGACATGCCTAATAGTACAATGCTGGTTTATTTATGATATATGTGCTTCTTTTAGGTTCTTTATTTACAGAAAACCATTCATGTTGTTTTTAGTAAAACCACATGTAGGTATTGGTTGTAGTACATCAGCCTAATGCTCCCTCTAGTGGCTGTTTGATGAAACGTTAGCGCAGTAACACCAGAACCAATCAAAGTGTTTGTTAGGGTCTGATGGAGCAGTGCTTGTGACCTTTCTGTTTCAGAGCTGTGGGCACGTTTGCCCGGGCCTTGGACTGCAGCAGCTCCATCCGTCAGCCCAGCCTCCACATGAGTGCAGCTGCAGCCTCCAGAGATATAACACTGGTTAGTCCCAAACTGACACACTCTCTGCAAACCTCGC
This sequence comes from Crenichthys baileyi, assembly GCA_036173005.1. NCBI lineage: Eukaryota > Metazoa > Chordata > Actinopteri > Cyprinodontiformes > Goodeidae > Crenichthys > Crenichthys baileyi. Next base: position 846,603 of record JAHHUM010000305.1, on the reverse strand, counting down.
AAGCCAGCCTTTCAATGGATTAACTGTTTCTCTTTGGATGTTTATTACAATAAATTCTGTAGCAGATGCAAAATTAAGCGAAGCTGACTGTTTCCCCTGGACCTTTTCCATGTATTTGCTAAAGTGGTTTAAACAGAGATTACAGCCTGCAAAGCATCTGTATAATGTTACATCTACCGAGTGATCAGTCACATCATCGAGGCACCAAAGCATCGTTAATACATCCATTGCATTCTGTATTTAGTCACTCTAAAGGTGTCTAATTAACCATGTCAACCTCTTATCACAGACATTCCCTTCCCCTGTCAGTGGTTATAATGTTATGGATGGTTCTTTTCCACCCACCAAACATGGAGAAGTGAGACAATAGGTTTTACTCATTTCTGCTGCCACATTTGAGGTTTTTTGATATTCAAACTGGCTTTCTGCTGTTAGGCAGAGTGGGCGGTCCTGTCATCTACAAGGATGTATACAGCTTGTTTAGTGGAGGTGTTTTGGTTTCAGGGTTGCTTTCTGTTAGTTGCCTCTGTCTTCAGCTCCTCTGTCAGTCATTCCATATTAAATGCTTCCTATGGAGGTATGGAGGCAGGAACTGTGTCTTTGAAATGCATAAATAATAACACAGGTTTATATAGAGTGCATCCAGAAAGTACTCTGATTCCTCTACCTTTCCATATTTTGTCATGTTATTATTCTAAAATAGCTCAAATTCATCGTTTCTCTGGACATAACGACCCATTTCTTTGCCAATATAATCAAAATAAACTAAAAGATCACATTTACAGAAGGATTTACAGCTTTGCTCAGTGTTTTGTTGGCACACATTTGGCAGCAATTACAGCCTCGGGGTTTGTTGAATATGATGCTACAAGTCCACCTGTCTTTGAAGGGTTTGGCCCATTCCTTTTAGCAGAACCTCAGGTTGGATGGGAAACAGTGCACAGCCATCTTCAGATCTTTCCCAAGATGTTGAATTAGATTGAAATCTGGGGTCTGGCTAGGCTACTTAAGGACCTTCACAGAGTGGTCCTGAAGCCTTTCCGTTTGATATGTTGGCTGCCACCACCATGCTTCACTGTATGGATGGTATTGCCAGCGTGATGTGCTGTGGCTGGTTTCCTCAAAACATGAGGCCTGGCATTCATGTCAAAGAATTTAATCCTTGTCTCATCAGACCACAGAAGGTTGACTTTACACAAGGTCCTCCTCTTTCCCCAGAGGAACGATGAAGCTCTAATAGAGTGACCACATGGGTTAAGTTAAGATAGTCGGCCAGCTCCGGAAGAGTCCTGGTGGTTCCAGGTGATGGAGGTCACTGTGCTCACTGGGACCTTCAAAGAAGCAGACATTTTTCTGCACCCTTCTACAGATTTGTGCTTCAGACAATCTTGTCTCTGAGGTCGACCGACAGCTCCTTTGATTCATGCTTGGTTTGTGCTCTGACATCTGTCATGTGGGGGAACTTTATATAGACAGGTGTGTACCTTACCACATTCTGTCCAACCAACTGAAGTTCACACAGGTGGACTCCAAATAAGCTGTAGAAACATCTAAAGGATGATCAGTGGAAACAGGAGGCGCCTGAGCTCAAATTTGACTTTCATAGCAAATCCTGTGAATACTTTTGTATTTGAGTTTTATAATTAATGTATAAAAATATCATTAAGAAAAACCACATGGTCATTGTGGGGTGTTTAGTGCAAAGTTTTGACCGAATAAAATAATAAAATTAATTTTGGAATAAGGTGAAAAAACGGTGCACTATACATGCATATTTACTTTTTAACATGCAGTATTACGTATTTTTTCCTAAGTATAACAAAACGTAATTTGTCTGTTTTCAGGTTTTAAGGTTTGCTCCACATCCAAGTCTTGTCCAGCTTTGTTTATATTCATCTCAGTGTCCTAATCTCCTCTCTCCTGTTAGTTCCATGCTATGGACACATTGCAGAAGAACAGCTATGACCTGGCCAAAGCCATGTCCACCCTGGTTCCTCAGGGCGGCCCGGTGCTGTGTCGGGATGAGATGGAGGAGTGGAGCGCCTCAGAGGCCATGCTGTTTGAGGAGGCTCTGGAGAAATATGGCAAAGACTTCAATGACATCCGTCAGGACTTTGTGAGCTTTGCGTTTATCAGCTATGCTGCAGTTTGATGTGTTGCCTGAGTTGATGGCACAGACAGTAACCTAATGACTTCATTCCTTTGCCACTAGCTGCCCTGGAAATCTCTGGCCAGTGTGGTCCAGTTCTACTATATGTGGAAAACTACTGACCGCTACATTCAACAGGTCTGTCTACAGCAAATCACACCACAACAAGAACACCTGAAGTTCTTTCCCCATGTCAGCAACAAGGTTTTTACCAACCATGAATGTTTTTTTTTCAGAAACGACTAAAGGCAGCAGAGGCAGACAGCAAGCTCAAACAGGTGTACATTCCCACCTAGTGAGTATCAGCAGCTATACAGAGTATCTGCTTCCAGCTTAAACATCTTTCAGCTTAACTCCATTCTGTCCTCTGTTATTCAGTACCAAACCCAACCCCAATCAGATCATGATGCCAGGCAGCAAGCCCGGTCTGAATGGAGCCGCTGGCTTTCAGAAAGGACTGAGCTGTGAGAGCTGCCACAGTAAGTGTAAACAACAAACTCACATCCCATGATGCATCCTGATTTGAATGGAGACGTGGATCTGACTCAAAAAGGTTTTCACACCCACGGAACTTTTTCACAATTTGTCACGTTACAACCACAAACTCCGTTTGGACTTCACGTAAAGGACCAACACAAAGATAACTGTGAAGTGGAACAAATGGCTGTGCTTTACAGACAGGAAATAAACAGTATTGAAGAAACGGATGTTAACATACAAAAAAAAAGTCAAAGAAATACTTGTTTAAACCAGTTTATTAGTCAGATTGTTTGATCAAAAGCTGTTGTAAAACAAAAATGTTGTCAGTGCTGATTTAACCAAGAGTTTCTAAACATCTCAGGTTTTCAGGGAGTTTGTTCCAGTGCTGAGGGTCAGAGAAACTAAAAAGCTTCTTCCCCTTGTTTAGTTCTGGTCCAACAGGTCTCTGAAGACCTGGTTCATACATGACCAGCAACTCAGCCCAAGACCACTGAGTGCTTTGTGGTTTTGCAAGATTTCAAAACCAAGATTTCAGTCAGATTAAGGTCTAGGGATTGGGCTGGCCACTCCAGAACTTTGATTATGTTGGTCTGGAACCAAGATGCTGTTCATTTACTGGTGTTTGGGGTCGTTGTCCTCTTGAAACATCCATTTAAAGGCATTTCCTCCTCAGCATGATGCAACATCACCTCTTCAAGTATTTTGATGCAAACTAATCCACGATCCCTTGTATGTGATAAAGAGGCTCCGACACCATAGGAAGAGAACCATTCCCATGTTATGACTGAACCAACATGCTTCACTGTCTTCAGAGTGGTCTGTGGCTTGAATTCAGTGTTTGAGGTCATCTGACAAAACTGTCTGCAGCCATTGGACCCAAAAACATTAGTCTTACTTTCATCAGTCCACAAAATGTTTCTTCATTTCTCTTTAGGCCAGGCGTGTGTTCTTCGGCAAATTATGCCCTCTTCAGCACATCTTTTCTTTAATAATGGGACTTTTGGGGGTTCTTGCTGATAGATTAGCTTCATGCAGGCATTTTCTAATTGTCCCAGTCCTCACCATTAGCTTCAGACCTTGTTTGATCACCCTGGAACTCATCATTCTTCCATCCATTTCAATGGTAGTCTCTAGTTGTTTTCCACATCTCTCTGGTTTTGCTTGCCATTGTAAAGCGCGGGAGATCATTTAAGCTGAGCAGCATATCTTTTTCTGCAAATTTTTATACGTTCTAACCACTCCAATGAACATTTTAATCAAAGTATGCTATTCTTCTGAGCAATGCCTGGAACAACCAATTTTTCTCAGGTTTTCAGAGAGACAAGCATGAGCAACATGTACTGGAGTCATCCTTCAAGGACCATAAGGACCATCTGATTGACACCTGGTTCTTCACACAGTCAATAACCTCAGTAACTGAACTCCAGGCTGCTGTTATTTTGAACACACGTCTTTCACTCAGTTATTCAATGACACAGACTCAGAACCATTCATGTACTTAATGTTGGTTCTGTTGGTTTTTGTTGCGGAGAGCTACGACTGGATGTGGTTTAGGGGAATTTGCTGGAACACCTCATCCACACAGACACAGGAGAACAGTTAACGTGGCTTTAATGATGAAACACTTCAATTCGCATACAGCTTGGTGTTGCATATATTTGCTGCTTACTGTTCGTCATTCATTTGTTTGTCTCTTCAATGTTTATTAATTCTTTCTGTCAGATTAAATGTCTGTTTTATTCACTTGTCTGGTATCTGGAAATAAACAAAATAAATTACAATGAGGAGGAGTGCTAGCTTAATAAGCACATGTTCAATTAGCTTAGCTTCAACTTAAATGACAACATTGAACATCAAATAAAACACTGCTACTCAAATAACATTAGCTTATATTAGCGCGGAAATCTGTGTCTCATTAGCATATCAAAAAAAGTAATTAGCAATTGCTAACACCTCATTTCAACCCAGCTTTATCACAAACGCAGACATGCAACAATGAGAAATGAACCGAATGGCGCAAACAGCTCTATATATTATCCCTGAGGACCCCTCAGCTGCCCAGCAAGGTTCCTGATGCAAAAAAACACTAAATTCAGCACTGAACAGTTCCTGCACAGAAACAACACATACTAGGGAATTTATAACACTTTTCTATGACTCTACAACACCTACCAGTAAATTATTTACCAGGTGGTGATATGATTTCTACCAAGAACAGTGACTGATCTGGTTAGTCTGGTTGGACTGCTGTTATTGTGAACATAACTCTAAATATGAAGACTTACTTTATAAAAGTCAATTGAATCTGAAGCTTATCTCCACTTAGTTTTCTGAGCTCTAACTCTAGGAGCATTCTTCCATGGTGACTTTTTACTTTCTAGACAAATCTCTGGTGATATCGGGGCCAATTCCTTCCTAAGTGTCACAATATTCAGCTGAGGGCAGACTGTGGGATGGTGAGAAGATATATTGCATAGCTGTTATCAGAGACAATATCATTAGTGCAGTTTTTTAATGACCCCCTGCTCTGGTTCTACTGATGATTCTAGGGACTATGTCTTTAACTAGCAACCAGGAACTAAAGGATGACCTAATTTTACTCATTTTTACAAATAAAAATCTGAACAGTGTGGGATGCATTTAGTACCCCTGAGTCAATAGTTTGTAGAAGCACCTTTCACTGCATGCAGTTACATCTGTGAGTGTCTCTACCAGCTTTGCACATCTACAGACTGAGGCTGTGCTGTTTGCCAAAGAAATGTCAGATCGGATGGAGAACATCAGACTGTTTCCATGTTCACATGATGGATTGAACAGTGCTCTGAACGGCTGCACAATGTTAGGAAAACCTTTTTGTGCAAAAACATTGGTGAATGTTGAGATGAGGATACATTTGTGATACATTGTGCAGCTCTAGTGCTCTGTGAGATGTTCAAAGCTTGGGATATTGTTTTAGAGCCTAACCCTACTTTAAACTTCTCCACAACGTTCTCTCTGACCTGTCTGCTGTGTTCCTTGCTCTTTATGATGTTCTCTCAGATTACATTACATGCAATAGATCTCCATTTACTAATAAGAAGACTTTATGAAACAGATTTCATTTAATAGTATGAGAGACAAGGAGGCCCAATATACATCCACACCACACTCTTCAGGTGGTTATTTGCAGAAGATTTTAAATGATGCTCAACATTGAGCTGGTCTATCACATGTCATCAAAATAACTGCAGTTTGTAGTTGTTATGTAAGAATATGTGGAAAAGTTCCAGTGTTATGAAAACTTTGGCAAGGCACTGTTGATGCAGACTTTTTATTGAACTGTCAGTTTAATGCAGTTTGACACATAAGGTTGCTGGAAAGTTTCCCTCTGCAGTGCTTTCTAGTCAAACTATTGGTGGAGCATGGCTTCTAACCTCCTTTCTCATCCAGCGGCGCAGTCTCCTCAATGGTATGCCTGGGGGCCTCCTAACATGCAGTGCAGACTTTGTGCTTCTTGTTGGATCTACTGGAAGAAATATGGAGGTCTGAAGACCCCCACTCAGCTAGAAGGAGCAGCCAGAGCCGGCTCTGTAAGTAGGCTATCGATGGACATTGTTTGTTAAATTCCCTCGGAAGCGTTTTGCATTTCCATTTCCCTGCATCTTCTGTTCAATTTCTGTTTAGGAGTCAGGCCCTCGGGCTCACATGACCCGCCAGGAGGTCCAAGGCATGTCGCCGTTCACTCGCAATGAGGGCCGAGCCAAACTGCTGGCCAAGAACCGCCAGACTTTCATCCTGCAGACCACCAAGCTTACTCGGGTCGCACGGCGGGTGTGTGAGGACATCCTGCAGCCACGGCGTGCAGCACGTAGACCTTACGCCTCCATCAATGCCAACGCTGTCAAGGCTGAGTGTATGAATACACACTTTAGCAATGTTCAGACAGATAAATGAATGTTACTGAAATTGAGTGCTTTCTAAAAAATAGATAATGTAGGTCATGTTTTATCTTTCTGTGTGTTTCCTCAGGTATGATCAGGCTGCCCAAAGCCACCAAATCTCCTTTAAAGAGCAAGGTGATACCACGACAGTCTCTGGCCAGTATAGTGAAGGATTTAGGTGAGTCATGGTACCAGGATATAACCTCTGAATTTACTTTGAAGTAACAGTATGTTTGGACGCGGCGTGGCGTGGCGTAGCAGTGGAGCGTGCGACCCATATATGGATGCTTCAGTCCTCGAGACAGCGGTCCCGGGTTTGAGTCCCGGCCCAGAGAGCTATGCTGCATGTCTTCCCCCTCTCTCCACCCCACTTCCTGTCTGCCTACTTTGGAGAAATAATAAAAATAAAGGCCACTAGTGCCACAAAAAACCAAAAAGCTTATTAGCTTATTTACTTAGTTGCTGCTGAGTTTGGAGGTTGTGCCACTGAAGACCTAGACAGCAGGAATCGGCTCATTCTGCACGAACCCACATTTACACCAGTTTCTTTTTTAATATCAGGACATTGACACAGTTCCAGTCGTATACATTTTATTCTGTTAAATGCCTTTAATGAGGGTCTGTAGAAAATCTCCGACCAGCTTGTTTTTAAAACATACTGCAAGCTGTTTCACCTCATCACATCTTCTGCTTCAGCCATCTCAGCTCCTCTGAAACTAAAAGCATCCAGAGGTCCTCCAACACCCATCAACAGGAACCAGGTCAGCCAGCCTCGAGTGGCCCAGAGCCTGCTGGGAAAGAGAGGCTTTGATGCGGTCAGTGTTTCTCACACACCACAAATTACTTGTAGTATGGTGGCTATATGTGGGATGTGGCCTTAGCTTGGTTTGCTTACCTCTTTATTATTCCGATGATTAACAGGCTACAGGGGTGCCCTACCCAGCCAATGGGAGGCCGTACACATCAGGCATGAGAACCACCTCCCAGTCAGTCATCAAGCGGCAGAAGGTCAGCCAGGGAGAGGCTCCCAATCCTGTGGTGTTTGTGGCCACAAAGGACACCAGGTAAATGACACAACTGTTTCACCACAGGCTTCTAATCAGACCCTTAATAAATCCATGATCCCATTGTTGAGCTAACCGGTTGTGCCAGCCACATTTGTTGGCACCCCTAAGCCAACCTGGTAAAGATTAGTTCTAAGCATTGAAATAATTATTTTTATCACATTTTTATCCTGCTGAAGGTTTGATTTGAGCCCATTTATTCACTGGAAGGAACCCCCCACCCCACCCGACCCCGAGTATTTTTAATGATTTTTTGCCTCACAACCTGGACTGAGATGGATTGTTTGAAAATTTTTAGATGTTTCATTGTGAAGCAAACAACAAACAGGACAGAATAACAAAAAATATCAACGTGCACAACTGTTCATCCTCCCTAAAGTCAGTACCTTGTAGAGTCACCTTTTATGGCAATTCCAGCTGCAAAATGGCTTTGGATCCGTCTCTAGGAGCTTGCCTCATCTTACCACTGGGATTTTTGCCCATTCCTCAAGGCAAAACTGCTTCAGCTCCTTTATGTTGGATGTTTGTGCTTGTGAACAGTGATCTTCAAGTCTAACCACAGATTATCTATTGGATTGAGGTCTGGACTTTGACTAGACCATTCTAATACATTTAAATGTTTCAACTTGAGTGTTGCTTTAGCAGTATGCTTCAGGTCATTGTCCCGCTGGAAGGTGAACCTCCTAAAAATCTGGACACCTCTGCCAAGAAACTGAAAACAGATTGTCAGAGTCTTTCAGCAGGATAATGATCCAAAGCATGTGGCCAAATCTACACAGGTACGGTTTACTAGACACACAATCAACCTTCCTCCAAGGCCATCCCAGTCCCCAGACCTAAACCCAATAGAAAACCAGTAGGCTGAGCAGAGACCTTCTCTGTTTCTGCTCCAACCTGGGGGATGGTTGTAGAGGAACACTGACTTCTGTCTAAGACAAATTGGGCTTGTACAAAGTATTGATAGCAGATGTATTGATAATTGTGATTTTGTTAAAAACATGTATTTCTTACTATAGGCTGTTTTCTCCACTGAAAAAAAACAAACTCAAGTTAAAGGTTGGATTTTTCTGAAATGTCCAGTGAGATTGAGCTGCTGCTTTAAAATAAACTGGCCTTATTATGAAGTTTTCCACCCATTTTTACCCAGTCTGCTAACTAATCTGACCACCATGGTGACTTCAAGTCTTGATGTTCATATACTGTGAGCTTAAAGAAACATTTTCAATGAACGTTTTATTCTTATTGTACAAATAATTAGAGGTTGACTAATACAGGTTTTTATGTGTTGGATAATAAAAAGCAGAACAACCAACATAACAAGATAAACATCATCATGGCAGTTACAGCCTTGGAAGGGACTCTCCTTTCTAATCTTTGTGATGCTCTTGTTCCATCAGGGCTCTGAGGAAACATCTCACCCAGTCAGAGATGCGAAGGGCAGCAAGGAAACCTCACCTCCTGGTCCGAATCAAGCTGCCACCCCCACCCCGCTCCTTGGCCATGCCACTTCTTCCTTCGAGCACCAGCGAGCCCATTGTCCTGGAAGACTGAAGCCTGATGGGGGTTATTTTAACGGGACATGGGGTTGGGGAGGGAACAGTTAAGGGTTTGTGCTCTGGCTCAGACTTCCAGGCAGCACACATTGCCATAAAGTACTCTCATCTTTTAATGTTTTCTTCAGTTCTTGTTACCTTGTTTTCCTCCCTAAAGTTGTCTTGTTCAACACACACGCACACACACACACACACAGAGATGACAGAATATTTTTTCTTATTTAAAAAAAGCAGATCCACATTAACATGCTCTCATTCACAGCATTTGTAGTGTTTTTATCGCAGATCCTGGATTATTAAACAGCCCTTTTTATACAAACTGTAATTTAAATTTCTCGCCCCAAAACGATGATGATGAAGCACACTTTGATTTTCTTCTGCATCTCGTATGTTTTTGTAAATAGATTCCCCTCTTCATTTCAGTCTGCTGCTGAGTGCAGTGGGAGGACTGGGTGATTGGAGCAGTTTAGGAGGCATGGTTGTCAGATGTGTCGTTAGTCAGAGTGATCACAGAGTCTGGTCCATCTGTCATCATTTTAGTTTGATCTGAGAGGCGCACAGCTTCCTCTGTGGCATGGAAGCTTGGAGAGCTCAAACGTTTGAGCTGAAAGAAAGTTAAGCTGGAAATAGAAATAAACTTATAACTAAACTGAGGGGCTCAGTGTCAGCCATCAATATTTAAACAAGCAAAATGGTTTAGTTTGAATTCTTCAGTTTTCCCTGAGCAAGTGGAAAATGGTCCAGATTAGCCTGGATTCACTTTTTCCTAGTTGCCTGTTTTGATTTAACAACTAAATCTGGTATCAAGGTAGATATTTCTGAGCAACACAACTTCTTCCAGCTCAACCTGTAACAAGTTCCACAGAAAAACAGCAGAGTCTCCTCAAACAAGCCTTCTGTTGTGTTTTGACTGCAATCACAGCCTTAAAACCTGGTAAAGAATTCACCTGACATCCCTGTGATTCTGGCACCCTGGAGGAAAAGGGCATGGCCCGTTTGTGGCTGTGCGACCTGTCAGATTGTTAGCATACAGCTAGCTTTTAGCTTCGCTGCAGGTGTAGAAGAGATCCAATGGTGACAAAAGTTGGGCGACGTTCAACTATTACTGTTAATCCCCCTAATATTGGATTGAATAATGAATGATTTTATGCAACCTGTCATCTTCTAAAAAGATTAAGCAGCAATAAAAAATGAACAGAGATTTTATTTTTCTTTTATTTTCAGAATGTTGACCAGGAAGTTCTTCATGTGGCTTTAACTCTCTTCTTTACAACTGTCCGAACAGAAGCCAGATTTCTGGTTGGGAGTTGGATGTGTTGATCATCACCACCTCTATGTGTTTATTCATCTTTGATTTTATTCCCACAGTTTGTTTTATTAAAAGGGCAAGCACTGAAAGTTGTTAATTTGGTGCTTAAGAGTTGATGGAATATCCGCAGTAACTGGGTATTACACAGGTTTTACACATTTGGTCCCAATGTGGACTTAGTTTTTTCAAAAAAGAAAAAAAGTGTGGAGTTCAGCTTGTACAAAGCTGTGTACATTTTTAAAAATTGGCTTCTTTTTTTTTTTAAAGAAAAAGGAACGCGTGTAACTGCTCCATAATCACAGAGATTGCTCTTACATGCACAAACATGTCCCTTTCAACAGGGTGGGGGGGGGACATTCAGAAGGGACAGTGGGCTGATATTTGTAAAAGGAGAGACTAACATGCCACAAAAACTTTTCTCAAGTGTTTTTTTATTCCGTCTGTATCCTTAATTGTATCTTGTTAAGAAAAATAAAGATTTTCTTTTTCTTTGTGTTCAGACATGTTTTAATCACAGCTGATTTTCTCTTACTTTTCATTTTACAGCCATATATTTTTAGCCATGTGTCAAACTACTGTTGCTGTAAATTTAGTATACTTTTTTGCAGCATTCAGGATTACCTCAAAAACGTCCAAGGAAAGTTGAATTACTAATTAGGTAGTTACTAGTTTAATCTACTTTAAACTGTCGGTCATGTTTTGCTCTACGGTTCTAAAGAAGGAAAGCTCATTAAACAGAAATACACTCATGCAAACTCTGCATGGTTATCCTACTGTGAGATTTCCACAGTAACCATGTAACCACAACCATAAGTAAATGTATCATTGGATTTACACACAATTTTAAAACTGTAACATAATCTAACTGCTTTTATTTAATGCAAAATATGATCTATTGGTTATTACAGTTATAATGATGTTATAATACTCTGAGTTCAATAAATACCTACTCTTTAGAAGTAGTTTTTAAGTAAACATGCTTATTGAGCAGAGTTTTATATCTTTTTGTAATTCTGTTCTTTATGGAGTAACACAAGCCGATGTTAGCAGGCTGATTATCAGGGCTAACACTGGATAGAGCCTACAGTTGTAGCTTGTCAGCTTATGTGATCTTTCAGTCGGCTGACTGGCAGTGCACAACAACAGGTGTGGAATGGGTGGCACTGTGTTTAAACTATGCTTTATACAACTGGTGAAAATAATCATACCAGCGCTTTTTCTGGCATCTTAACACTTTCAGCTGTAGCGGTACAGAACCTTTCAGCAGTTTTTCAATCGTGACTTTCGAACCTGGTGCATGGATTGATATTGGAAACCGGGCCATGCCTCATTAGAAGTAACAATGTTTCTTGTGTAAATTGTAAATGGGAGGAATGATGCCTATGGGACAATTCAAACAGCACTGTTTGAAACATGCGTGTTCTGAGGACCAGCTGAAGGCTTAGATTCCTGCAGATCAGTGGGTGTTCCTCAGCTGTTGTACATTATATTCCTTCTGCTGCTGACCTTAGAAGTCACTTCAGTGGATCTCAACATCTTCATGTCTGCCTCCTAAATGTTCCATTTGCTCCTTCGTCTCCAAACCTTTCAGAAGGTCTTTGTACCCTGCTGTTTAGTTTGAAGCTATCATTCCCTTCTTACACTCACCTCCACCTACTCCACCTACTTTCTGCTTCAACTCTCATGCACCACCCTTTGGTCAAGATCAGAACAACCTTTACATCATAAGAGCCATTTTTGCCCTGACTAGTATAGAAAAAAATTTTGTCAATCTACACAATCCTTCAAATATAACTTACCAAGTCTTATAATAACCTACTGTACAAACTTAGTTTAATTAAAGCATAAAAACAATCACAATTTTATTTCTGAGAACATTTTTTTTAAAGAATAAAAACATTTTCTTTATTTGAACATTTGTGTAAGTAGATTTTTAAGCATGTTGTGTGCAGCATGATGACAAAAGTAAAAAGTTAAAGAACAAAAGGATAAATATTCCTTGTTCCGTAAATGTGAAAGTTCTCTGCAGATATTGCATTAAAAACAGATAAAGCTAAAACCAGTCTTTTACTTATCACCCTTATTTCTATAACACTGCTGGGTTCGGTTGTTAGGAGCCACAGTGGCTCTGCTACTGCACATTGCAGAGCCCTGGTTTAGACAGTGGAGGCCAGATAAACTCATTCATCTTCAATACATCCACTGCTGCAAGCTCCACCTGTCTCCGCCCAGACGCCCCCCAGGGCTGCACTGGAGCCCACTGTGGGCCGCCCGGCCGGCCCTGGTAAAAAAATAATATTTAAATAATAAAACCATGTATTAATTAATTGATAAATTAAATATTTATAAACAGAACAAAAACAATTGTAGGAATAAAACTGTCTGTGTGTCTGCAACACTATATGAAACGCAGCCCATTTGAATATTTTCTGGGAATCACAGCTCTACTCCCACCAGCCCGTCCCCTCGCCGAGGTGATCAAATCAAAACTTAGCGACATGTTTGGCATCACAAGTGCAGAGGCTGTTGGGGTGACACACACCTGTAGCGCAGAGGAAGATGTAGCTTTTAAGACTGCGGATTGAGAGGAGGAGATGAGAGACTAGACACAGCAGGGTCAGATTGAGTAGGAGGTCATGTTAGGTACTAACAGCCCAGTAAGATGTAGCTGAAAATGTTAAAGCCAGCAGAATGAATGAAGCATGACAACACAATTGAAAACGAACTTGCCCTAAATTTTTTGTCATTATGATGCAGTTCAAAATAAGTTATTATCTCTCTGTTCACCTAAAGCTTACTTAAACTATACTTTAACTGATCTCTTCTCTTTCTTTACTTTCTCTGCCTTTCTCTGGATCTCTCAAGGCATGTTTTTTGTATTACAGATTTAACTGACGAGACAATTCAAAGTGCTATACATATAAAAAACATAAGAAGAGAAACAAGAAAATATAAAAAACTACATTGCAGTGTCATATTAAAGGCATGGAATAAAAGATGGACTACATACTAAAACTGATTGTGTTTCAGTGAACAGTTTAAATAGAACTGTCAAAGGAAACTTTAAACAAACTGGGTTTTAACCTTGATTTAAAGAACTCAGAGTTTCAGCAGCATTGAATATCAGTTCAATTTATTTGTATAGCCCCAAATCACAACATGTTGCCTGAAAGCACTTTACAAAATCAATTCAGTAGAATCAAAACAGACGGATATCAGGTCAAGTACATTAAGTCCACATTCTTCTCCAGTTTTGGTACTGGTTCTGGGAATGCAGAAAAGACCAGAACCTGAAGACCTGGGTAGTCTGGTCTTCAGGCCGGGGCCATTTTTGGGTCCCAGTCCAGCCCTGACAACCCTCCACCCCTTACTGTGTGACGACACACCACAGTAGGTAGAATGCTGTAGCCACTTTGTCAAAGCTGCCAAACATCCAGTCACCTATGTTTTAGACTTTATTGGCCTGCGCATGTCAAACTCCCAATAATCTGGAACAATTTCCTTGTGAGACCAAAGTAAAGCTGTTTTGTCATAAGTCACAGAAGAATGTTTGTAAGTAACAAATAGCAACCCTTTATACCAACTGTAAAGCATGGTGGTGGAGGGTTGATGATTCAGGCTCTAGCAGCCACATGACCTAACGCCCTACAGTCATTGAGTGAACCACAAACTCCTCTGTTAAAAAATAATTCAAATGTGAAGCCCGATGTCTGAGCTGAAGCTTGACCCAAATTCTGTTTAGTGTGGTAGCATTAGACCAGTCAGAGTTCAGATGATGTAACAGAGCTATAAGAGAGCAAGTTGCAAAGCAGAGAAGGTCAAAGTTACTTCACAGTTAATCAGAGGTAGATGGGTCCTTACGGCTGGATGGAGCTCTACCATGAGATGGACTTCCTGGTTCTCTTTAAACCAGAAACCTCTTCAGAAAAAAATCAACAATAAGTCCACCTGAGGATTCTGATAATGTTCTGGGGAGACAGCTAACCTCAATCATATCAGAGGAGTCAGAAATGGTTCAGGTTAAGCCCAAAAATGTTTTCTTTTGGTTCATTTCCATCCATCCATCCATCCATCCATCCATCCATCCATCGTCTTCTGCTTATCTGGGGTCGGGTCGCAGGGCAGCAGCCTAAGCAGAGAGACCCAGACTTCCCTCTGCCCAGCCACTTGGGCCAGCTTGTCCGGGGGTATCCCAAGGCATTCCCCGGCCAGCCGAGAAAGATAGTTCCTCCAGCGTGTCCTGGGTTTTCCTCTGGGCCTCCTCCCGGTGGGATGTGCCCGGAGCACCTCACCAGGGATGCCCCAGATGCCCGACCCACCTCAACTGGCTCCTCTTGATGTGAAGAAGCAGCGGCTATACTCTGAGTCCCTCCCGGATGACCGAGCTTCTCACCCTATCTCTAAGGGAGAGCCCAGACACCCTACGGAGGAAATTCATTTCGGCTTTACATTTTGCTTAAACGCCACAGGAAAAAGGCATATATGATTTAAATTTGTCTCCACTGATGTTTTTTTCTGAAAAAAACTGTCATCAGTGAAGTTTTTCTTAAAGGAACGTTTTCTAACTTTAAAGAAGCAACTTCTCTGCTTACATTAAAGGGTTTACTCGTAGAGGAGGCTCAATGTCAGACCCTGGATTCAGGTGTAGTAGAGTGGCTTTTGGCCCGGTTGTGGAGAGAAGACTTAGAACTGTGTCCCAGCACAGCCGCAGACAGGGGAGGACAAACAGTACAATTGTTCTAGGTCAAGAGTAAAGAAGGGGTGCCGGAACTGGAGCATCAAATTATCAAATTATGGTCCAGAATATTTTTTTCTCTTTAATATGAAGAAATAGCACCGTGTCTGGCACCTGAGGAACACGCCTCAGGCTGCAGGAACAGCCTACCTTTGGTTCGCTCTACAGTCCGCTGTAACCTACTCCTGGACCTCTCTCATCCCTGAGTCCTCTGCCCTAATGCCGCTAACAAACCTAACTGTTTCTATTGGAGCTTTACTGTGTATCTTTGCTAGAGGAAGTTATAATTAGATCAGGTACATTAGGAAATGTTAGAAGGCTGATAAACGTTGATTGCTGCGCTGTTTAGTAACCTGCTCTAGAATGATGTTCCTACCAGCCACGTCCTCACCGCTGCAGCTGCACACAGGATCTGGGCTGGAGGTGAATAAAATTAAGATACTATTGTTGAACCTCAGCTGCTCAATATGGGTCCGGTCCATTCATTTTGGAGCTTAAATTTAAACATGTCACACAGGCAGAAGCCAAAAAGATTTAGAACAATTTGCAAGTATGGAAAGTCAAAAATGCCACAATTTAATATATTAAAAAGTCCCAAAATCGCTATTTATAAATGTGAAAATTGTAATATAACTGGAGCTTTGTGAGTCAAATAAACTAATCTATCTTTATTGTAAATAAAGAAATGTAGAAATTGATTTTGTACTTAATTTGTTAGTAATTTTTTCATAAATTACTAATGAAAATCACTTGGCAAAGCTAGCACTATTATAGAAAAGGTGAGTGGTCTGCAGTTCAGTCGCTTTCCAGGTTAACCAATCATATGTTAGTATTTATTAAGTGAGACATAGTAGCTGTTGATTACGATGTACTTATGATGCACAGGAAGCACAAAAGTAATAAAAAAATGTGTGTATAACATTAATATAGATTTGATAAAAAAATTATTAGGTTCCAATTTTATTTACTTCATAAGGTAATACATTTTAAAATACATTGAAAAAAAGATTTTTTTTTTTTTTTTTATCTATATTTCCAATTTTATTAAGTGTGGTACTTCTTAATTTGAGGGATTTGTTTCACTGTTGGCCTAAGGTTTCCTTTCATTGCTGACAGTTTGGAGGGATTGTTCTTAGTGCAAAAAGGTGGAATGCTCCCTCCGCGGAGTATTTGCCAAGCAGTTCTGGCGGTCTGACAGTCCTTAAGCGAGCCAGCATCTGCAGGAGGGGGGACCAGGCAGAGACCTGCTGCCTTTAATCAGACAGCCTACAACAAATCAAACGAGAGGAAGACCCGCTGAATCCGCAGAGCAGAAATATCCAATATCCAACCTAAAACTAACTTCACTGCACTTAAAAGTTCAAGGTTTTGTGCTTTAACGTTCTTGTGCTCGTTATTGCCATGGCTGAGTCTAAAACTTCATCATAAAGCCCAAAATTGTAACTTCAGGATGACTTTAGAGCTTCACCTGTCCAGACAGCAGCATCTCTCCTCTCAGCTTCTCCTGCCACATCCCCCTCACATCAGAACTCCTAAACCTTATTTTATAAGTTCTGGCTGAGCTGTTGTCCAGATAATTATCCCAGTCGGTTAGTTTATACACGAAGAAAACCAAATAAAACATTCTTGCATATACAATATTACAAACATCATTTGAAATTAGTTTATTTGTGTTTTTATTTTCTATTCATTTATTTATTATTGTTTCACAGAGATTACTTTAATGTAACAATGTCACACTGTAGAATTAAATAAGCCATAACTCCAGCCATCAGTGGGTCAGTGGAAACACAACAGGTTCCATGCTGAGTAGAGAGAGACTGAGTGGAGCTGCACAACCTAAAAAGAGCCAGTGGAAAAGGGGCATTAGTTCACTTTTTGATTGACTTTTTAGGCAGACCTGTGAAGACACCGTTGCAGTAATCAGTTCTACTAAAGATGAACGCATGAATTAGTTTTTCAAGGTCCTGCTGAGACATTAGTCATTTAATCCTGGAGATGTTCTTTTGGTGATAGAAGGCTGACCTTGTTGCTGTCTTCATGTGCCTCTGAAGGTTCAGGTCTGAGTCCATCACTACACCCAGATTTCGAGCCTGACTGGTGGTTTCTAGCTGTATTAACTGAAGCTGTGTGCTAACTTTTAAACGCTCTTCCTTTTGTCCAAACATTATTATTTCAGTTTTGTTTTGATTCAGTTGAAGAAAATTTTGGCCCATCCATGCATTGATTTCTTCTAAGCATTTACCAAGCGCTTGGATGGGTTCATAGTCACCTGGGGACATCGTAACGTATAGCTGTGTGTCGTCTGCGTAGTTATGATAACATACGTTGTTATTTATTAAAATCTGAGTTGGGGGGAACATGTAGATATTGAATAGGAGGGGCCCTAAGATGGACCCTTGGGGAACGCCACATGTGATTTTTGTGGTCTCTGATGTAAAGTTACCTACTGACACAAAAAAGTCCCTGTCCTTCAAGTAGGATTTAAACAATGGAGTGCTGTACCAGAATGGCAGACCTAGTTTTCCAGGCGCTCTAATAAAATGGAGTGATCAACAGTGTCGAATGCTGCACTAAGGTCCAATAATACCAGCACTGTGTTTCTTCCACAGTCTGCATTTATACGGATGTCAATGAACACCTTGACAAGAGCAGTCTCTGTACGGTGGTGAGCAGGAAGCCTGACTGGAAGACATCGAAGCAGTTGGCTTTTTAGCAAGTTGTTTTAACTGCTGAAAACAGCTTTTTAAATAATCTTACTGATGAAGGGGGTTTGATACTTGCCTGTAGTTCTGTAGTAGCAGCTTGCCAAGTTGCTCTTTTTTTAATACGGTTTGATAATTGCTGTTTTCAGGGCCTGGAGGAAAAACCTGACAAAAAGGGACGTGTCTATTTTTTGTTTTAAAATCAGATGTTTTTAAGGCAACGCTTTCTTAAGGAAAAGCTGTGGCAAACATCGAGACAGCAGAAAAAGAGCTTAGTTGGTGTACGATTTCTTCTAAGCTTTTGTATTTTTTGGGTTAAAATTTTGGAAATTTTGTCAAAATCAGTTCTAGTTGGAGACAACTTTGGTACTGGAGGTGGATGTGTTGACTGCCCCTTGATCTTTTGGGGTTTTTTAGTGAAGAAGTTAGCAAAATTCATTGCAGGCCCTGGTAGAGCGGAGTTCAGATGCTACAGTTACAGGAGGGTTTGTTAACCTGTCGACCGTGGCAAAGCATTATTGATGTTATTGATGATAATCTCAGAGAAGAAAGATTCTCTCGCAGTTTTCAGTTGTAGGTTATATCTGTTTAGTCTCTCTTTATAGATGTTATAGTGAACCTGGAGTCCAGTCTTTCGCCACCTGTGTTCAGCTTTTCGACACTCCTTTTTTTCCACTTCTGACTGGTGGAGC
Organism: Crenichthys baileyi; assembly: GCA_036173005.1. Taxonomy (NCBI): domain Eukaryota; kingdom Metazoa; phylum Chordata; class Actinopteri; order Cyprinodontiformes; family Goodeidae; genus Crenichthys; species Crenichthys baileyi. Next base: position 827,996 of record JAHHUM010000305.1, on the reverse strand, counting down.
ACTTCTCCTCTGAGACATTTTCTTCCCAGAAACGACTTTCACTTTAATTGGAACAAATGAATTAATGATGTTAGAGATTTTAGAATGAAAGTTGTCTACCAGCTCATCTACAGTGTTACAGGGCAAAGTGGAGGTAGAAGAGTAAATCTGGTTAAAGGTTTCAGCAGCACCTTCCTTAAAGATGCTTTTTCTTATAATATCGCTTTGGCTAACTGAGTCATTGCAGATGATGCTTTCAAAAATAACAGAAAAGTGGTCAGATAGGGCAACATCAGTTACAGACACCTTGGAAATGTTTAGACCCTTAGTGATGATCAAGTCCAAAATATGTCCCTGTTTGTGCGTTTGCTGTTTAACATGTTGAGTCAAACCAACATTTCTAAGAGTGTCACATAGATCTATTGCACTTCTGTCTTCAGGATTGTCCATGTGAATGTTGAAGTCTCCCACAATAATTAAACAGTCATAATCAACACATATCACAGATAAAAGCTCATTAAAATCACTGAAAAAGTTTGTTTTGGACTTAGGAGGCCTGTAAAAATTCAAGAACATGGTTCGGACCGGGCTCTTTACCTGGAGAGCCAAATATTCAAAAGAGTCAAATTTGCCCAGAAATACCTTTTTACACTTTAGTAAATCTTTAAACAAAGTGGCCACCCCTCAACCTTTTCTTTGATGTCTGCTCTCACAAAGCAAATTGTAGTTCGGAGGTGTCGACTCTATCAGAATGGATGATTCATTAAATTCATGCAACCATGTTTCCGTTAAAAACATAACATCAAGATTATGGTCAGTAATGAAGTCATTGATTAAAAAATGATTTTCCTGACAAAGATCTAATGTTCAGCGAAACAATTTTATATGACTTAGTTGTGATGATTCTGGCTCGTCTGCATGCTGTTTTCCTCATCTGCTCTCCCTGCCAGCAATCAAACTCATCTGCTCCACCTGTTCGTTGCTGCCCTGCAGCTCATCAGTTTCATGCCTCTCACTAGTGATGTCAAAATGAGGCTTTTTGAAGCATAGAAATCATTTTGAACCATTGTGTCATAAAGTGGTTCACTACCCGAAGGTTCATTCAATGCCCTTGGGTGACATCTACTGGCAGTAGTGATTGTTGCACCAAATGAAGCCCTGCAAATGTGATGCACCTCTTGTGTAAATAATAGCACTTATGTATGTATATATGCGTGTTGTACATATGTGTTTTTAGTAACCCATTAAAGATTCAGAGTAATTAAATCATGAAAAAATTATAATTTAAAAACAATATGAACTGTAGGGGATTACAGATGAAAAATAGCCATTAGGCTAATCCTGGCTTCTTTAACTTAAATTGTCATTTGTTTTATGAAATTCCACTGTCCCATTTTAAATAAATGACAAAAAAAAAATAAATGAAGTGAAAATTTTTGATTTGTCTGGTTCAAGCAGAAACAATCTTGCTTGAAAAGGTGTTGTTTTTCCCAAAAAAATGCACATGCTTTTTTCAACCATTCATTAATCATCAGAAGTCATGAAAAAATCTCATCTCTACAGAAAATCGCTGCAAAGAGTCTGCTGAGGAACACCTTGAAATTAAATGGTAAATGGACTGAACTTATATAGCGCTTTTCCAGTCATACAGACCACTCAAAGCGCTTTACACTGAAGCCACATTCACCCATTCGCACTCACTAACACATTTATACACCGATACGCAGATCGGTAGGCAACTTGAGGTTAAGTGCCTTGCCCAGGGGCACATCAACATATGGCAGGAGGAAGCTGGAATCGAACCCACAACCTTCTGATTACAAGACGACTACTCTTCCTACTAAGCCACAGTCGCCTCTTGAGACCTTCAACTTTATTTAGCAAACGAATGAAATCCTCCTTCAATATGTCTGATTTTTTAGCTACGTCATCCAGGGCTCAAAAGTGTATAATAAGGTTTTCTAGGGTCAGGCTCTCTTCTGTGATTGCCAGAATATTCTCTGAGATATCGAACACCATGTTATTGGTACCAATCATAACTTCTGTGTTTTTCTTGTTGCAGGAGTTTTTGATCCCATTCACAGCTTGCCCATTATTAGGGTCCTTGACCCGGTGGGGCGCTCTTTCTGGGGCAGCTTAGGAGAAGACTGTTTAGAATGAAGATTGTTCTCATACCTTTTATTGTTCTTAGAAGATGAATCATTTTCCTGGTTTTCATTCTATAGTTGGACAAATCTGTTTTGGAAGGGAATTTCAGCTGTCTCACTCCTATCAGTTGCTGTGACAACAGCTCACTGTCGAAGTCTCCTTTTCCCAGGGGAAACAGGGGCATTTTCCTGTAATTCTGGCCATTCTGATTTATTTAATTGCTGAGATCTTCCAGTGAGTCGTCTTCCTTGATTTTTTGGCCTTGCGTCTAAAACATACCGGGGAGGCTGCCTGTGGATTTATTCTCGGCATTCTGTTTGCTGGCTGAGTCGTTGAGCTGGCTGTCACTGTTTGGGATCACAGCCAGAGTAGAATTATCGCTGTACCCCTTATTTACCTCAATATTTGCTGCTAGTTGATGGAGTTTAATCTTCAAAACAGTCAATTTCTGTTCAAGTTTGTTGAAGTCCTCTGTGGTGAAGGAAGGCGTATTGTGCTGATTAGATGGCATTGACTTGTCCTTCTTTCAGGTTCGATCAAAAAAACATGGTGAAATCCTTTAGAAAAAATAATAATAATCCTTTGGTTGTCACTGGTATGAAGTAGTTTTAGTTCAACTTTTCCATAATTTTGGCAAAGAGATAAAAGGTTAAGATTAAAAGAATGCAAGCAAGCAGGGAGAGGGGAGGAAAAGCATATGACCAGGCTAAGAAGCAGAAAAGCCACTAATTAAGCCACTAATTTTCAAATCATTCTTCTTTTCCTGAACTCTATATGTTTATTTATTACAATGTCAGAGCCTGGGGTTTTGCTTTGTGTTTTTTGCCTGCAGCTTACTCTGTTTAGCCTCTAGCTAACTCTACTCTCTTTAGCGACAGGTTCAACCTGTTAACCACTCTTCAGGAGGTGCTTAAAGAGGCTGGGCAGTCTTTATCAGCTGCAGTCAACACTGGAGTGTTGACTGCCCATGTGGTAACCCCTGGCCAGGGGTTACCACATGGGCAGTCGACACTCCAGTGCCTGAGTGTTTTGCCAATGTGGTAACCCCTTGCTGGCCAAGCTACTGACTTTCTATATTTCCTGAAAGTGTAGTTTCTGAGTTCTCATTGTCCTCCTTCCAGGTTATTTCCAAGCCCTGGCTCAGTTCCTGTAAATCTACCAGACCAAGTACTAGAAACCTGAAAGGCCTTCCTGATCAAGCTCCAGCTGAGTGCCCCTGGGTTCTCAATCCCTGGACCTGCCTCTAGCGAATCCTGCCCACCCTCCAACAATCCTCACTGGCACCAGGATTAATAGACATGCTTAAGGTGAAGCATTTAGTGGTTTGAATTACTGGACCATCACAAACTGACTTAGCCTTCAGGCTGCTCACCTAGAAGTTCTACTCGGGACCAAGCAGCGGCTCCTAAACCACCTTCTCCAGGCTCTGAATATATATATATATACCTCTTCAAGCTGGACTCCTCTCCACTACCTGTAAGTATCAACTTGCATTCAACCACAGACTTTTCCATTTACAACTGCAACCTTTTCACCAATCCTCCGTTTCTGTGCAGAGTGACAACTTCAGTTCCATATCCATTAACCATACCTTCAATAAACTTTTCTCCGTCTCCTGAGTGTTCCTCTGCACGTGGGTCAAAGCTACTAATAAAACTAAGAAATACAATTGAATTTGTTGCTGTTGAATTTTTCCTAGTTGCCTTGTTTCTTTTTTTTTTTTTATTATTTTACTGTCCTTTTGATATATTTTCTCCTCCAATATATCCCTGCTGTATCATTTTACCCAAACAATTTCCCTGAGCACATTTATTAGCATCTTTCTTTTTTACATTTCTTGGTTATTGTTTGGTCTATTTCACCTCAACATGCAGCTGGAAATGTAAAAACAAAGAGGGGCGGGACAGAGATGGTCTTTGCGTCACCGCCTCAGCTTCTCTCCTCTTGGCTGTGGTCAAGTCTCTAGGAAGTAGGTGTTGATTAGGCCTGGTTCAGACAAGAAGCTGCTGGAAGTGTCTAACTTCTGCCATGTTGTTGCTAAAGAAGTCAGAGTTGTGGATTTGGTGGTAGATAGCCCTGTTAGTTGGGATAATTTACTCTATTGGTCTTTACTCTAGTACTCTACTGGTCTGAGATGACACACAGAACGTTTGGTGCTGCTGTGCACTTGTGTGTGTGATTACAGTTTCGTCTTTCGGCAAGAAGTCAGAGTTTTTTTTAAGCTCGGACACACTCACACGCTTTCATGTAGCAAAACGCTGATCCCCAAGTTCTTAAGAGTACACGGAGTCATGCTGAAGTCTATATTAAAAGCTGTAGGATGAGTTCACTCAGATACGTGTGTAAAGACAAAATGGAGGATTTGTTTCAAAGTGGGCAACTTCCTGTGAGGTTTGGATCAAGGCTCCTACAGACCTGTGTAGGTTCTGAGAAGTCACATAGGAGTACCAGATTTCATAATTCTTGGTCAAAGCATGGCTTGGGGCTGATTTTTTTAAAATATCTTCTAGGGGACGCTGTAGAGAATTTAGGCCACGTCGACCACATATTTCACTAGATCTCTTCAGGGGCTTGACTAAGACTGATCTTATTGAATCTTATTCTTTCTTCCCCTTCACAAATTGATTCTGTTATTCATAGTGTTACTTCATCGTTGTGTGGTGCATTAGACAATGCAGCCCCCTTGAAAAAGAAGGTAATTATTCATAGGAGGCAGGCTCCCTGGTTTAATTCAGAGCTGCGTACTTTAAAGCACAATGGCGCTCTACACATCTAGAGGATTCCTACTTAATCTGGAAAAATAGCCTATTGTTGTATAAAAAGACACTTCACCAAGCCAGAACAGCTTATTTCTCATCATTAATAGAAGAGAACAAGAATAATCCTAGGTTTCTCTTTAGTATAGTTGCTAAACTTACACAGAGTCATAGCTCTGTTGAGCTTCCTGAGTTATCAAACATATTAGCTTCATCTAAACCTTCAACTTCTATGTTAGATCCAATACCAACCAAATTATTTAAGGAAGTGTTCCCTCTGATTACCAGCCCCATTTTAGATATGATTAATCTATCCTTAGTAAATGGATATGTACCACAGACTTTTAAGGTAGCTGTAATTAAACCTTTACTTAAGAAACCTTCGCTTGATCGAGATGATTTAATAAATTACAGACCTATATCCAATCTTCCATTCTTATCGAAAATTCTTGAGAAAATAGTTGCTAATCAAATGTGTGAGCATTTACACAGCAATGACCTGTTTGAAGAGTTTCAGTCAGGTTTCAGAGCTCATCATAGCACTGAAGCAGCTCTGCTGAAAGTCACTGATATTCTTCTAGCCTCAGATAATGGACTTGTGTCTGTACTGGTTCTGTTAGATCTCAGTGCTGCATTTGATACAGTCGATCATAATATTCTCTTAGAAAGGCTGGAACATGCTGTAGGGATCAGGGGAACAGCGCTAGGCTGGTTTAAATCTTATTTGTCTGACAGATTCCAGTTTGTTCATGTAAATGATAAATCTTCTTTAATCTCCAGGGTTAATTGTGGAGTACCACAGGGTTCAGTACTTGGGCCAATTCTCTTTACTATATATATGCTTCCAATAGGTAAAATGATCAGGCAGCATAGGATAAATTTTCCCTGTTACGCTGATGACACTCAGCTTTACTTATCCATGAATCCTGATGAGCCCAACCAGTTAGATACACTACAAGCATGTATTGAAGACATAAACACTTGGATGACTTTAAATTTTCTGCTTCTAAATTCAGACAAGACAGAAGTTGTCGTCTTTGGACCGGAGGCTTTTAAAAAAGAAACTGGTTAGTCAATCACTTAACCTGGATGGCATTAAATTGACCTCCAGTAATAAAGTAAAAACCTTGGTGTTACTTTTGACCAGGACATGTCATTTAAATCCCATATTAAACAGGTTTCTAGGATTTCATTCTTTCATCTACGGAACATTGCCAAAATTAGAAATATCCTATCCAGGAGTGACGCTGAAAAACTAGTCCATGCATTTGTTACTTCAAGGCTGGACTATTGTAATTCGTTACTATCAGGATGTCCACAAAATGCAGTTAAAAGCCTTCAGCTGATTCAAAATGCTGCAGTAAGTGTTCTGATGAAAATGAAAAAGAGAGATTATATTTCTCCTATTTTAGCTTCCCTTCATTGGCTCCCTGTTAAATCCAGAATAGAATTTAAAATTCTCCTCCTCACATATAAAGCCCTTAATGATCTAGCTCCATCATACATCAGAGATCTGATTGTTCCATATGTTCCTAACAGAGCACTTTGTTCTCAGACTGCAGGTTTACTGGTGGTTCCTAGCGTCTCTATAAGTAGAATGGTAGGCAGATCCTTTAGTTATCAGACTCCTCTCCTGTGGAACCAGCTCCCAGTTTTATTCCATGAGGCAGACACCCTGTCTACTTTTAAGGCTAGGCTTAAAACTTTCCTTTTTGATAAAGCTTATAGTTAGAGTGGCTTAGGATATCCTGTGCTATCTCTGCAGTTATGCTGCTACAGGCTTAGGCTGCTGGAGGACATCATGACCACTTTCACCCTCTTCGCTACATTCTCACACTACTCTCCAATTTTGCATTATTTGCTGTTATTTCAGCTTTTAACTTTGTTCTCTTTCTTTTCTCTTCCTAGAAGCTACACCTGGCCTGACTGTGTGTCTACCTGTGACACCTTTCTGGAGAGGGGCATCGTCCAAGCTTCTGCTGGCAACAACTTAATGCTCACCCTCTACCGATGATCCACATTGCCCTGTCTTTCAGTGTTTAACCCTTTCTCTCTCCTAGACATAGCTACTGACTGAGCTTTTACTGTAACTAACTCTATGTGCTCTCTTCAGACTCTAACATTGAAAACTGGCTCAGAGTTTATCTGTTCTTTCTTTCTAGGTTAAATGACTAAAGGAGCTACATCCATTAACATTTACTTTTCCTTCCCATAGAAAGGACTCCTGGATCAGTGCTTCTCTGTTCTCTCTAACCCCCAGTCGGTCGTGGCAGATGGCCGCTCACACTGAGCCTGGTTCTGCTAGAGGTTTCTTCCTGTTAAAAGGGAGTTTTTCCTCTCCACTGTCGCTACATGCATGCTCAGTATGAGGGATTGCTGCAAAGTCAACGCCAGTGACTGTCCACTGTCTCTACATGTTCATCCAGGAGGAGTGAATGCTGCAAGTCACTGACTGGATGCAATCTGCTGGGTTTCCTTTGACAGAAAAACTTTTTATCCAATTTGAATAAATAACTAACTCTAACTGCACTGTTCAATGATTAGGATTAATTGGAATGTATGTACCTGAGTTTTGTGAAGTGCCTTGAGACAACATGTGTTGTGAATTGGCGCTATATATATAAACTGAATTGAATTTGGTACATATAAGATGAGATATGTGGATATTGGAGCCAAACGTATGACCATGGTGTGACATCCCACTTCGCCCCACCGATGCGACCACACCATCCAGCATACAGTCTCTGTGTTCCAAACCAGGTTAGACCAACTTGGTATCTGTCTTCTGACACACTTTCAAGTTGACTGGGTCAAGAGGGTCAGAGAGCGACCTTTCCAAGAGAAAAACACTTCCTGTTCTCAGGGGGCGTAGCTTTGATGATGTCAGCATTTGACCACATGGGATTGTTGGTCACCTGAGACGGATTAATCATACCACGTTTAGCCTAATACAGCCTTTGTATATCAAATTTAAAGCTTTTTGAATTTTTTGGTGAGAAAAGAAATTTTAAGGCCTAGCCCCACCCCCTACACATACTCAAAAACAAATTTTTGATAACTTTTAATCCCTCGTGCCTTAAGGATATACTAAACAAATTTAAAGCTGATAGCTCAACATCCCTAAGAGGACTTAGTTAAAGTTCAACATGTATGAAAAGTCAAAAATGCCCAAAAATTACCCTTTGACCCTTTTAGGGGATACCTCCAAGATACTTTTTTTGTTAACTTGGGGTCAAGATCTCTACAACTTACCAGTCGGCCTATCTCAGTTTATGGGATGCTGTTGAGCCATTTGGCCTAGCCCATTTTTAATTCCACTAAAATAAAAAAAATTTCACAAGGGGGAGAATTTTGGGTAAAGTTTGGTGAGTTTTTAAATATGTTAAGGCCTCCAATAAGTCAATTAATTTGACCGATGAATAATAAACATTTGAATTACAATAGACCTTTGCAGAGCTTTCGCTGCTTTGGCCTAATTAGCATAACATTTACAGTGATACTTCCTGATACTTCTGATATTCAGATATACTTTTTTCAAAAATAAAGCCTGGAAAATATGACCAATAATAATCACCATATTAATATTTTTAAACTAAACTGTCATTTAAGGACAATTTCTGTCCTTATTGATAGTTCTGTTTTTATAAATGTCATTCAATATTTTATTATTATTTCATGTGGGCTTTTTAATATAAAAATCCCCACAGCTACCAGTTTACTCATGGTCTCCATGTACCTTTCTGCCACCTCAAGTAAAGACTGAGCATTGTCCCACAGCGGTCTGTAAATTGGCTGCTAGACTCTTGCACACCTGATGTTCATTTGGCATGAAGGCAGGAGGTGAGCATTTGTTTAAAAGACAAACTCATTTGTTAGTTCTTTGCTTGTGACCAGCATAGTCCAAGTCTTTATGCTGTTGTGAAAAGAACTTAACAGGTTTTTTGTTTTTCAGGAGATGTTTGCATGTTGACAATCTGCACTGCCCTACTGCCACCAATCACAAGCAACTCCCTGTTTGTAGTCATGTTTGAGGTAAGAATGGACATTGATTATTTTAACTGGACGTTAACTTTTTATATAAAGCCCACAGTGATGTTGTTAATGGAAAGCTAAGAGGTAACTCCATAATGTTTGAATCCTGTATGTGATGCCAAATGAGGCTTTTTTTTTTTTCCAAACTCATCTACTAGAACAGATCAAAACTTTCATAATGTCAATTGTTTGCTCAAGTATTTAGCTTGATCACCTTAGTGCTGTGTCTTAATTAGGTGAGGCTGGGTGAATTTCACATTAGTCCAAACCAGTCCGGTTTAACATGGACATTAAACAAAAGATTTCTAACCAGTTATACATGGGACTCTTTTATTTATTTATTTAAATCGGTCTATGTTTTACCCTGACTGCACATATATTAAAAATGGTGCATGTTGTTTCTAAGCCTCTGCATGGATGCAACCTCCTGAGCTCAGGGACTTATGCCCAAAAAGGTGGTGTTGTGTGGTTACAATTTTAACTTCACTGAACTGAAAACCTTTTCTTCACAATGGATCTTCATGAAAAAGGAAAATTGAATAACTGGTAATTGTCTGTATAGTGACAACTTCTACAGTTAAACTTTTCTGTAGACCACACATGCATCATATTGATGTCTGAAGCCCATTTACTTTGACGTGTGTGTGTGTGTGTGTGGTGGTTAATCTTTTACTGACACTTGTATTTTTAATCCTAGAATAGTTGCGATGACCTGTTCCTGCCATCATCTCAAGATGAACTGGTGGACAAGCTGTTGTGCAGTGAGGACTCGGAGGCTGCTGGTGAAACTGGTTTCTCTCTGGCCAAAGCCTTGCTTCCCCTGGTGGAGCCCTCCTCTCCTCCTCTTGTCCCCTGGGTCTGCTCCACCCGCTACAAGACAGAGCTGTGCACCAGCTATGCAGCCACTGGCTCCTGTAAGTACGCTGAACGCTGCCAGTTTGCTCATGGCCTCCATGAGCTCCACGTGCCTTTCCGCCACCCCAAGTACAAGACTGAGCTTTGCCGCAACTACCACACCACAGGCTACTGCTACTACGGAGGCCGCTGCTTGTTTGTCCACAACCCCACTGAGCTGCGGCAGATCCTACACCACCGCAGGAACATCCCCTGTCGCAGGTTCCTCTCCAATGGAGTCTGTCCCTTTGGCAAACGCTGCAACTTCCTGCATGTTGAGGATGGGGAGCTGGAGAGCTGCTCTTCACCTGCTGCAGAGCACCTTGAGTCATCTAATCGTACTGCCCAGATCCAAACACAGCATAAGGAGTTGAGGTCTCGAAGAGCTGTTTGTCACACCTTCAGGTCTTTTGGTTTCTGCCTCTATGGCACAAGCTGTCACTTTCAGCATGGGCTCCCCAGCAAAATCAAGACCCCTGACCTAAACAATGGAGGATACCTGTCTCCCCAGCCATCCCCAGGAACTGCAGACTTACCTTCAACCTTATCAAACTGTTCAACATCCCCTTCATCAACCTCTCCTCTTCCCACCCCTTCCCCAGAGGTAATGGTCCACAATGCTTTCACCTTCTCCAGCCAGCACCTGAGTGACCTCCTGCTGCCCCTGGCCCTCCATCTACAGCAACTGGAGAGTACCAAGGGCCAGGAGATCTGGGACAGCAGGGCACTCTGATTTAATCTAGTCCAATTTGCATGAGCACTGGAAGCATTTTTGTGTATATATATTTTTATATTCCCTTTTTAAAGGAGGCTGTCTGTGTACATGTCCCTTTTTTTTTAACACTAGTTGTTGGACTTGTTCAGCAGGTCAAAGATGGAACTGTTTAGAGCTTCTCTGAACAGTTGGTCTTTCTCCACCCAAGTGTAATTTAACTTTTTAACTGTTGTACACTACCAATGAGCTGCATTAATGTTGTAAATTAAAACAAATTTTAAACAATCATCTCGTGATTTGTTAAAGTGCTAGTCTCAGGGAAACTGGCAAGTTTTGCTTCAGTCTGCAAAGTAAAGGCTCAGCTTATTTGTCAGTGTGGTGGTGGGCTTGTAATGCCTGGACCTAATGACTTGGCCAGGGTTTTTTGGCTACTGCTTAAAACATAGCTGTAGCAAAGCCTGCCTGTTCAAAATTCCTGGACAAAGTAATTTAGGAAATTTCTATATGTGACCATTTTTCAACTGGAAAAATGTTGGAGACATGCAAGAATCCTGTTGTCTACGTATGTACACCCTTGTACTATTGCTTAAACCTTGTTTTAAGCATTCAATCTTTAGAGTCCTGCTTCGTCCAGGCATGTGGGAATACTGCAGGTTGTTGCCTGCAGAACAAAACCAGTCCTGGTTGGAAGCTTTTTCAGTTGCCATCTCAGTAACAGGTCTACACTTTAAGAAGCCACTGTATTTAACATGGTGCAAGGAAATGGTACTTGATGGATCGAGTTTGGTGCACTGCATTAAACCAAACCCTGAGAAAACACCAGACAGGATTGAGTCGGACATTCTCAAACTGTTGTAGGAAAATTTAAAGTTCCTAGGGAGAAGGAATTCTCAAGTTTAATTTGTAAGGTTTACAGAGATCAGGTGAGAATTGGAATAGGAAGCGCTGGAAAAAACAGGTTTAACCTGGGAGACATGAAAAACGGGGTGCACACGCAGGCTAGGGGGTAGGTGAAGGAGTGATGATGGACTCAATGGGATGAGGACCATTGAGTCCATTTAGCGGTATGTCCTTAGAGAACAGCCAGACCTTCTGGCCTGGCTGATATGCTGGGGCCGGCCTCCGCCTATGGTCAGCATACCTCTTGTCTGGTCTACCGTACAGAGGAGAGCCTGGGACGCCGTGGACCAGAACTTCTTGCACCAACTGACATGGAGGCGAACGGAGGCAACTATGTCCTTTTCATCTGCCTGAAACAAAGGTGGCTGATTATCTAATAGAGGCCTCAAAAGGTGACAATCCAGTAGCTGAAGAAACATGAGTTAATAGTATACTTAGCCCAGGGCAGGTACGTACTCCAATCTAGGGGATCAGAAGCAGATAAACATCTGAGAATAGACTCAATTTGTTGATTCATGCGTTCAGTCTGTCTGTTGGATTGTGGATGATAACCTGAGGTTAATTTAGGTTTGGCCCCTAGAGCTGAGCAGAACTGTTTCCATACTTGGGAGGTGAACTGAGGCTCTCTGTCAGATAACATCTCTGACGGTATGCCATGTAGGCAAAAAACGTGCTGTACCAAGAGTTGAGCTGTTTGGAAGGCTGATGGAAGTTTCTTCAACGGAATGAGATGGCAAGCCTTTGAAAAACGGTCTACAATGGTGAGAATAGTGGTCATACCTTTGGAGATAGGCAAACCGGTGACAAAATCTATGTGAGACCAGGGACGTTTAGGGACACTGAGTGGTTGAAGTAAGCCAGATGGTGGTTGATTTCCAGTCTTTTGCCTAGCACAGATGGAACAAGCTTGAACATATTCTTTTATGTCACTATGTAATGACGGCCACCAAAACCTTCTAGTAATGAGAGAAACGGTCCGGCTGACCCCAGGATGTGCTGAGAATCTGGCAGTATGAAACCAACAGATAAGCCGGAACCGGACAGAAGAAGGAACATAAACCCTATTAGGAGGACCGGTGTCAGGTTCATGGCGTTTGGCCTGATCTACTAGTGTCTCTATCTCCCACGACAAGGTTCCAACAGTCCAGTGAGAGGGAATAATGGGTTCAGCCTCTTTAACTGAATCATCAACATTCAAAAAATCTCTGAGTACATCATTAATGAGGGATTGGAACACTGCAGGTGCATTCCAAAGTCCAAATGGCATCACTAGGTACTCGAAGTGTCCCATGGGTGTTTTAAATGCAGTTTTCCATTCGTCCCCCTGGCGGATCCTAATGATAAGCGTTCCTGAGGTTGAGTTTGGTAAAAATCCTGGCATCATGAACTGGCTCAAAAGCTGAAGAAAGAAGTAGAAGTGGGTATTTATTCTTTACAGTTATTTGGTTAAGCCCCCTATAATCAATACATGGGCGAAGAGAACCATCTTTCTTAACCACAAAGAAAAACCCGGCGCCTAAGGGAGAAGAGGATGGGCGAATGATTCCAGCCATAAGAGACTCGTTGATATAGTTCTCCATAGTCTGACGTTCAAGTCCAGAGATATTGTATAACCTACTGGTTGGTAAGGGGGCTCTGTGGGTCTGTGTGGAGGCAAAGTTAATGCTTTAACTTTACTAAATACCTAAATACCATGACTAAATAAGTCATGGTATTCAGTGGGAACAAGAGACAGATCAATATTTTTACTCTCATCTAAGATGGTGTCGGTAGGTTGCGGGGGTATGGCTGACTGTAGGCACGAGTTTATATGTGGGTTATGTTTTTGTAGCCATGGAAAACCTAAAACCATAGAGTTTAGAGCGATGGGGAAAACAATGAAGGATATCTCCTCTCTATGATTTCCAGATAATAATAGGACTAATGGCTTGGTACGATGGGTAACCTGTTGGAGTCTGTGCCCAACCAAAGCTGATACTAACTGGGGTGAAGGGAGAAGTGCTGTCTCAATCTGAGCTTCCACAACCAAACCTTGGTCAATAAGATTCTGTTCACTCCCGGAATCAATTAAAGCTGAGAGATTCTGAACATGACGTTCAAATATTAATGAAGCAGGCAAGCTAAGTCGGGGGGCAGTCGGATGGTTTAAATGGTCTGCCAGTTTCCCCTCGTTTACTGGCGGACCCACCCTTTTGGCCCAGTAGGACAGACAGGGCAGCTAGCAAGAAGATGCTCGGAAGAACCGCAATAAAAACAAAGGTTAGCCTGATGGCGTCTCTGTCTTTCCTCAGCCGAGACGTGAGTACGCCCTATCTGCATGGGCTCTGACTCAACGTTCTGGGTTGGAATGGGTGAGCGAACAGCTAAACAAACCTGGTTGGGACCTTGTACCTTGCAGACGCTAAAATCCTGTCGGGACCTCTTTCTGTCTCTCATGCGGTTATCAAGTCTGGTGGCTAGATTTATTAACCCATTAAGAGGACTTAGGTTCATCAATTACAGCAAGCTCGTCCTTAAGGGGTTCGTTTATTGCATGAGAAAACGCTGTTTTGAGAGAAGAGTCATTCCACCCAGAACCTGCGGCTAAAGTCCTAAAGTCAATTGAGAAATCTGAAACTGATTGACCTCTCTGTTTCAAAGACCAGAGTTTCCGGGCTGATGCAGTCTGATCTACTTTGTTGGAAAAAACCTCTCTAAACTTACTCTCAAAGCTAGAGAAGGTACAGCCAAAATCGCAGCAATTGTTAAAGCGGGCCTCGGCCCATTTTAACGCCTTGCCCCACAAGAGTCCTAAAATAAAAGAAATCTTAGCATGGTCGTGAGGGAATGATTGTGGGGATCAGTTGAACACAAGTGTACACTGCAACAAAAACCCTCTGCAATCTCCAGACTCACAGGAATATTTTTCGGGGTTGGGGGATGTGACGTCACGAGAGTTAGGGAGCTGCAGTGTGACCGATGGGGGTGCAGCGCCCTCTGTGGCTGGGCTGGACACACTATTCAGCGAATGTTGTAGCAAGGATGTTAGCTGTTCGATCTGGAGGTTAGTCTGTCTCTATTGTTCGGCTAAGGACCGGAGAGTGGAGTCATGAGCCTGGATTTGATGAGATTGTTCAGAAATAGATCTCCTGAAAGCCTCTGCTGGGTCAGATTGGCCAGAGTGTTCTGTTATAATTTTAGGGATAGATTTGACCCACATGCAGAAAGCAATCAGTAGACCAAAAGATGTTTACAAAAGGTTTATTTTGCAGGGAACGGGTATTGGGAGTGGAGCTGGAACCGGAAGACAACTGCAAAGGTAAGTAAGAATATATAAAGGCAGGAAATGATGAATATAACAAAATAGCAAATTCTGTCTTACTAGGGGGTTGATCCGCCAGGAGCAGCGAGACAGCAATGGAAACTGCGCACTGAGATAAATGTGGCATGGGAAGTACTTGGACTCACTTGAGGTGACTCAGAGGTTCGGCTGATGATGTTATAATGTGGGAGGGTGGACAGGGTTCGCTTGTGGTGGTTCGTAGTTGATCCAGGAAAAGCACCGTCGGATTGGCCGCCAGCCAGTCCCTTAGGAAGCAAGAGTTCGTAAGCCAAATACAATCCTCGTGGCAAGGAAATCCAAAACATCCAGGTAGATTAGGATTCTTCAAAGGCTAGGCCTGGCATAGTTATCCAGTCACTGAGGGCAACACTCTGGCGCTGAACTGCTGGCGGCAACCATCTTAAATACCCTCCAGGGATGATTAAGGGGATATGGAATACCTGCCAACACTCCTGAAGAACCCAGAGCCACCTAGAGGCCAAGCATAGAGCAACAACAACAACAACAGCACACAGATCCTGACATACTGTCTAATATGAGACTAAAAAAGCAAATCCAGCAACACACTAGCATATTGTCATTGTAAAACCCTTAATGATCTGTATTCAATCAAGGATTGTTAGAACTATTTTTACTTTGTGCTATAAAATTCATAGAGTATTTGCACTTTCACTATTGTTTGGATAAGTACATCATAATGAACCTGTTAATGATGTCCCAGTGTACAAAATAAATGACAACAAAATTTGGAATGATGTTAGCCCAAGTATACAACTAAATATTAAGCTGATTTACATATTAATTTACTTACAGAAAATTTCAATAGATTCTATTTATTTAAAATAGTGCCTATTTTTATGACCCTCCCGAAAATGGCGGTCCACTAAACTAATGCGCAATCCTGAATACCACGATACCATGATGTATAGGCCATGTATTTCAAAGAAGAATAAATATTATGTGGAAAAAGAAATGTCTGGGTGTTCTTTTCCCGGTCTGACTGCAGCCTAAAATTATTCAAATTGAAAATTGCATGTATCTATGATTAAAACTACACTCTGTTTGTAAACTCAAAAGATGGCTTGTCAAACTCCTTTTAGATTGAAATGCATTAATAATTGACCACTAATAGTAATATTTTTCAGGGCTTCAATTTTGAAATTCCACATCAGATGCTGGGGAATTTTGGTGGGCAACACCTTGAGGTGTTGTACTGTCATACTGAAGTGAAAGTGTTTACTGGAAACAAAAAGTAAAAAAAAAAACTATTTATTGAATCTAATGAAAAATAAATGGACACCAAGATGATGAACACACCAACAACCATATAAAACAGTGAAAAAAATAACATATTTACATATTCACAGTCAGACTTGAAAAATAAAATTAGAACACATAACAGCTAGAATGACATCAACCCACTCCAGTCAATATACATAAAGCATACTGCTTTTATTTTGAAATGTCCTCTTCAGGGTACCGTGGCAATGCATTGTGTTAGCGTGACCTACAAAACCCAGTGATGGCTGGCTTGACTGTCGTTTTCGAAGTGGAGGCTGGCAGGATGCGGCAGGGTTTCTTGGAGCGGGGCCGTGTGTGGAGCTTGAGCTGTGTGGATGTGTCTTCATCGGCTTTTCTGGGGTGAAACTTATCTGTGGGGGGTGTGCCCCTGTGGGGAGAGGATTCATGGCGTTGGGTACGGGGGCATGTGTTCGAAATCTGTGTCCCGGTTGGGAATGGCCCTGGGGGGAATTTCGTGTTGGGGTTCATGGGGGGTGGGGGGCTCATGGGGTTGAGATTGGAATTCATTGGGGGGTTGGAACGGTTTCGTCCTGGGATGGCTCTGGTTGGCGGGCTCATTTGGACCAGGAAGACCCCTCTTTTGTTTGTGGCCTTCTCTCCGGATGGGGTCGGGGGTTCGTTGGCGCCTGGGGTCGGAGCGGGGATCGAGGTCAGGGCCGGGGTCATTCAGGTTCAGGATGTGCTGGCACTAATCTAGGCTGGTGTTGGGGCAGTCTGCCCTTCTCCAACCCGGAAAGAAAGGGACCACCTCATGGGTCAGGGGGCTGGTTGCCCCTCTGGGGTATCGGTACCTTGACCTGGGAGTATAGAGTATGTATGGGGAGTGTGAGTGAGTGTACAATGTCCACTGTTGTGTGTCTTTATGTTGTGTGAGTTGGTGTGAGTGTTTTTATGTATAGGGTCTCGTGTGTCTGGGTCCATGGCTGGATCTGCTCCGGTGTAGACGGCTGCTGGCGGGGCCTGTGCGCTGCAGCTCCCTGGGGCTTCTGCAATGTGGCTGCTGGGTGGTTCCCTTGGGGTGGTTCCCTCTGCTCTTCTCTGGGGGGGGGGCTGCAGTAGTCCCGGAGGTGGTCCTTCTGGGGTTCCTGTGCTCTGGAGGGCCTTTGGATGTCTGTGGCTCAGATCTCCTCCGTGTCTGTCTCGAGGTTCTGGAGGGTAGGTCTGTGGCTCCTCACACTCGCTATTCCATATTTTTATGGAGAAATCTTGTATACACAAGCTCGCTCACACTTACACCCATGGGCATCTGAATTCAGGTGTTAACAGATCTTGCATTTATTAGTATTGTGCACTTTTCAGTAGCAGTGCTGTTGTTATATATATTTCTGCAGGTGTAGAAGTAGTCTTCTAGCATCTTGTATTCTCTTTACCCTTCTTTCTCTCCTCTATTCTATTCTCCTTCTCTCCCTTTTCCTTTTTGCCATCACTCTCTTTCTTGCTTCTTTTTTTTCTTTTCGTTTACGTCTCCGTGTCCAAAGAAAGTTTCTATTAAAGGTTTTTTCATATATATCAAGCAGAGCATTATAACATTAGCTGTAATGCTTCACTTGTGAAAGTACATCAATTGGACTTCTTTTTGGCACTCAAACAACAATTCTGAGTGCTACTCTGCCACAGGACACATTATAAAAAGTAATTTCATCATTATTTGAAAGTTTAATTCAATTCAATTAACTTTTATTTATATAGCGCCAATTCACAACAAATCGTCTCAAGGCACTTTACAATGTAATGATTATGATTATTGATTAATTTATATTTCTCAAAAATCACAATTAAAAATCATAATTCAGGAAAATAATTTCTTAACCGAAAATTATTACTTACGAATGTCCTTATGTCCTCTGGTGTTGTGATTATGGGCTCAAAGCTCTTTAATAATTACAATTAGCTATTCATCATTAATAATTGATAATTATTAACCCAAAACCACAAAATGTCACTGTTTAATCAACCGCTGCACCAAAGGTGGGGGAATTTTGACCTTATTTTGACAGATAAATCACTCTTGCACGAAATAAACATAAAAGCTTCTCTTAAATATATATGTGAAGATTTATTGAAGCCATATAGCCCTGATATAATTATTACTCTGGTCCAAAAACCTTCACCTAATTAACAAGCACTATTCTACACAAAGGTAATAAAAATGACTACCTAACAATAATAATAAAAGAAAATATATGTGGATTTAGTATCTATGAAGATCAATCCAGCAGTTTTATGGACAAAATGTGAGATTTGGGGTAACTTGGAAAGAGAAGCCCTCCTGGTGTGCTGATGTCTCGATCAGCTGGTAGACGGTGGGCCATGCCATTAGCCACTAGCAGCTAATGCCCCAAATCTCGAACAAAGGGTCATAAAACTCTGAGGCGGGAACTCAGTGGAAAAACTTCAGTAATAAAACTGGGACAAAGGAGTGGTCAGGCGAGGCCCAGACCGCAGCTGCTTTGAATGAAAACTTTAAGACCCCAACATCTAACTCCTGGCTGATTTAAGATCAGCTGGAGAAAACACACGCACCTTGCTGATCGCATCCGCACTGCGTGATTCTGCACACTTGCACAGCAAATCAAACAGCTCAGCATAAAGCACTTCAATCAGTATTGCATGCAACAAGTTGATAACTTGGATTAACCACCTTAACTATGCCTCACCCTGCCCAGGAAAAAAAAAGAACGGAATTACTTTGACGTTGATTTCTTCTCTCCACTGGTTGAGGATGGGTAAGGTCTGAATGGAAACAAGGGGGGATCCGTCCAAAACGGGAAGAGCCGTTTAGTCGACTGAATCACAAGGGGAAACTCATCTCCTTGGAAATAAAACCTCTGTGGATTTTTCATCTGTCGGCGGGGTCTTCGATCGGTATATGAATCTTCTGACCTTCTTGTATCAGATTCCCAGTTCCTAGCTCTTCCGGGAATGGCCTTGTGGAGGAAAAGTTTGCCTGCGAGCTTTTGTCTCTCCAGATATGCGCCTCTGTTGCATCGTCCCGTGAGACACGCTGGAAATGGCAACGAAAGTTTATTTTCCGCGGGTTTTATAATACCAGGTGACGTCAGAGCTGCGACATCTGATGAGCTGCACACGTTGAACTGCACAACCTAGTTGGTATGTCCGACCAAAATGGATGACCCCAACAACAAAGTCAATTAAATCGAATCATACAGATTTGAAGTCAGGATCATACATTCCAATTAATCCTAACTATCAAACAGTGCAAACAGATTCATTTTATTATTCAAATTGGTTAAAAGGTTTTCTCTCTAATGAAATCAAGCAGATTGGATCGAGTCAGTGACTTGCAGCAGTCACTCCTCCTGGGTGTGCATATAGAGACAGTGGACCATCACTGGCGTTGACTTTGCAGCGATCCCTCATACTGAGCATGCATGTAGCGACAGTGGAGAGGAAAAACTCCCTTTTAACAGGAAGAAACCTCCAGCAGAACCAGGCTCAGTGTGAGTGGCCATCTGCCACGACCGACTGGGGGTTTAAGAGAACAGAGCAGAGACACAAAGAGAACAAAGAAGCACTGATCCAGTAGTACTTTCTATAGAAAAATAAAGTGAAACATTAACGGTTATAGCTCCTTTAGTGACTTCATCTAGGAGAGAAAGACAGCTAAGCAGATGAACTCTGAGCCAGTTTTCAAGTCTGGAGTATGAAAGAGAGCACATACAGTTAGTCAGTGTGGAAGCTCAGCCAGTAGCTATGTCTAGGAGAAACAGGGTTAAACACTGAAAGACAGGGTCAAGTATATCATCTGTATAAGGTAAGCATTCATTTGTTGGCAGCAGCAGGTCAGCTGATGTCCCCCTCCAGGAAGGTGCCACAGCTAAACACAGCCAGGTCAGATGTAGCTTCTAGAAAGAGAAAAAAACAGAAAGAGACAATTGAGTTAAAAGCTTAAGTAACAGCAAATAACGCAAAATTTGTAATATGAGAATGTAGCGAAGAGGGTGAAAGTGGTCATTATGTCCTCCAGCAGCCTAAGCCTATAGCAGCATAACTAGCGAGATAGCTCAGGATAAACTAAGCCACTCTAACTATAAGCTTTATCAAAAAGGAAAGTTTTAAGCCTAGCCTTAAAAGCAGACAGGGTGTCTGCCTCACGGACTAAAACTGGGAGCTGGGAACTGGGAGCTTGATCTATATGGATTTAATCTGTGGATTGGTTGATTAATTGACTGATGACTTAATCGTCTTGACTCTCCGGGAAAATGTGTATGAAGTTATACAAAATAAGTCCCCACCTGTTTTACAGCCACGCCTCACGCTAAACAGTAGTTTTGATGTTGATTGAGAGTAATCAGGAAATTTCTCACAGTGGTTGAATAAGATAGAGCATTGGCTTTGGAGGATCGGAGATCGGTTGAAACTCCGGCGTAGCAAAAAATAATATCCACCTGTTTTTACAGGCTCGCCTCGGTAAACAGTAGTATTGTAAATGATGATTAATGTTTTTACATAACTTGTTGTACTGTGTGAAAGAGATCAGTGGATTGAGGAAATGTTGTCTGGAAACCTAGCGGTGATAACAAGGACTGCACGCTGAATCCATCCTCCGGTGGAGTGAATGTGTTCTGGTGTCTTGGAAGCCCATTAGAGCGCTTTCAAATGGACCGGGAGCTCGGAACATAGCGTGTCATACGTCCCGGTTGGCCAGAACTGAGTGTTGTGAATAAAAAGCAAGTCATGGGGGCGGCCCCATGAGAAACTGAGTGAGTATGAATGAGAGTAATAGCCCTTATTCACCAGCGTCTTTTGGGGCACTGCTGGAAAACGGCAAACAGCGAATCATAAATCCAGCTGAAACCACAAAACAACAATTGGACTCTTAACAGCTGGTGCAAATACATGCACGTTTTGGGAATGTTTTGGAAACTCATGGAGATTTTATAGGTAAATCATTTTCTTCCACTCTGTCATACAGCAGCCGTGGTACTGCGATTCATAAACAACAGGCGAAGAAAATAGTTTTATAACTAAGTGTGCGTCTCCCCTGCTTTCTGTTAAAACTCACGAAACAAACCTAGTCTACTCAAGCATGGTGTCAGACTAGACTGAAAATCAAAGAACAGAGAACAGCAAGAGCAGCCTTTGACTAACATAGTCATAATGCTGAGGCCTGTTGAAAAGCACATGCAGAAAATTTATTTTACAGGGAAATAATTCCATATTTGACGCAGATTGTGTGCAATTTTGACTTTTTCCTCTTTTGAGAGAAGTTAAATTCTCTCCTCAGCTCTGTGAAATGACTGCAGCATTAAACTTGACACAGACATGCAGCTGCCTGAAAACAAAGATAACACTTCTGCAAACAGCAGAAGCCTGTCTCTGCTGAGAGCTCTGATAAAGATTGTAACTCTACCCTGCATGTGGCAAACTAAAGGCCCGCGGGCCAAAACCAGCTCACCAGAAGTTTATGTGATTCTCTAGAAGTAGAACCTTAGATATGATAACCTTTTCTCGCTCAACAGGGGGAAGTGAAAACAGCAGAAGTCTCTGTGCTGGTTCAAAGCAACAGATCCCATTTCTCAAAAGTCATAAGTTGAAGGATAATTTGAAAAATGTCACAACATATTTTGTGCAACGGTGTCAAATCTGCAATCAGTTTAATTAAAAGGGTTCATTAAAAGCAGGACTGGGCAGCGTTCCATTCTATAGTGCTCCATGGAAGCAAATAATGATTGATTTTACTAACATGGGAGCAGAACACAAAACTGAAGGAAAAGGTTCCTTCTAAAAAGGGAAAGAGGAGAAAAACACACCATGGGAGTGCCTGAAATCATGAGATCTGATGATGGCAGTCATTTTCTCCAATAAAGATCCAGGGGAAGTTGGAAGATAAATGGGAGTAAAGCGTTAATTGGTGCAGGTTTTCAAACCAGCATCTCATGGGTTAGTATGGAGAGCTAACAGAGCTATGTATACAAAAAGAAAAATTGGCTAAAGTCTGCAGACACAAAACTAACCTGGATTGAAGCTCTAACTAGGTTTATTTAATCAGAGATCCTCTCCAGTATATGTCAGTCAACATGAGATACTAAAAACTTAACCTACTGCAGAAATAACATCACACTGTGTGGAAGGTTTGCTGACTGATCATAGGCTAGATCTATGAAACATTATGTGTAGAGACCAAATGACCAAACGACCCAAGACCAAAACACCAAGGTTCTGACCGACTTGTGAACCTCACTGACCCGACAATGATAACCTGACACTTCTCCAGACTGGACGGACCGGACAAACAACACCTTTAAGGTGGACCTCACTAAGACCACCTTATTGATTCTTGGTGAAATAAAAAAAGAATTGAAGCATTCAAAACAGACCTAGTGGAAACAAAAAGGATCATGAGTAAATTATGTGTATTATAAGAATATAAAGCGAAAATTATATTCAAAATTTTTGCAAATACAAATTGCTCTGACAGAGAAGTAAGTAAGTGAGAAAAATTTATTTGTATTGCACATTTCAGGGGCAGGACAATTCAAAGTGCTTTACATTATAAAAACATAAAATCATTAAAAACCATCAAGCAGATATTCATGACAGCCATGGGGGAAACGTTGTCAGTGTGTGAATGTGTGTGAATGGGAAGGACTGATTTCATTGTAGAGTGTTTTTGAGGGACCTTAAAAGCACTAATAAAGGTCTGATGTTCTGATGATCATTGTCAAACTATTATCTCAAAATGATTTCCAGAATTTTTACAAAATCATATAAAGATAGCAATAGTTCTACCTATATTGAAAATATTTATAAAAAATAAGAAAGCTCATAGACCTGTCTTCAATTTTTTTACAACAGGGTAATCAAACTTTTATGTGGCCAAATGTCTGTCCATTTTGTCTGTCTGGTTTTGTGAAATGAATGTCTGTTTCATATTATGTACAAATTAGAGTATATGTGGCAGGATACATTTAATTGAAACTGTTTTCTGATATGAAACTAATTGGAATTTTGAGTTTTTAGGTCTGGGGAAGCAGTCCTGGCCATGGACCACCTGCTTGAAAGGTAAAAACATTTTAAACTATCTGACGCTCTGTTCCTCAGCAGTATCATAATAATATTAGGTCAGTTCTTTATGATAACACTGAACACCAGAAAGGGACAATCTCTCCCCTCAAAATATGATTTTAATAGATGGCTTGACTTTTTCCAGTCAGAATGATTAAATTAGACTCAAATTTAACACAAGATGAAATGCAGCTTAACAGAATTACTGGACTGGACTAAATGGAGAAAACTTCAGCTAAATGAAACAAACTTTAGTTACTTGAAATAAATACAAAGTGTAATTAGAAGAGAAACTGTACAGTGTGTTTATAAAACTGGGCAAAACAAACTAAGATTATAAGATATAACATGCCCTTCATTCAAGCCTTCTAAACAGATGAGGAGTGAGTTTTTCCACAGGACTCAGTTACAGTAAATGTAATTGAACCAGAAAAAAGGGTATCTATAGTTGAGATTTAATACTTACATTCACAATTTAATGAACCCAATACCCTGACCCTTTTTGATTTCTACACTACACATAGAAAGAGACCAATCGAGCTATGAAAAGACAGTAAAACAAGCACTAGAACTAATGATGTTAACACTTAGCATTATTAGACTAATAAAAACTAGTGACCCCATTCTTAATTATAATAAGGACGTACTGCATTAGAAAATATAGATAGATCTAAATAAAGCTAGATTGGAATACAACATTCAGAGCCATTAAAATCTTGCTGATGAATACCATGAGAGAGAGAGACGAGAGAGCGGCTTTATCAGGGCCAAACAGAAACATTTGCAGGGAAGGTCCAAGGGCCTTCAACCTGATTTTGACTTTATTTAACCCTATCATGGCACATATTATGTATGGAAAGAAATAAAAAGTATAATTGGCAACCCTCACAACTGATTATTTCAAGGGTAACCCCTGAGATGTACCATTCATCATCAAGTACGGAGTGACATTCACTTAGTTTATATTGTTGGGGAAAATGGTGGAAAAGATGAAGAGGTAAAAAGACGTCAGAGGTAGAGAACTCATGCATGAGATAGAAAAAACTAATCAGTGATTTAACGAAGAAAGGTTTGAATAAGATAGCGGATCCGGCCCGAGGAGCGGGGATCAGTTAACCTCAGGGTGATTGGTACTCAATCATTTTTGACAGGGTCCTTGCAGAACAGAAGATAAAACAACAGTAAAACGTATCAAATAAATGTGAAAAAATCACATAGGAATACCCACAACATTCTCCAGAATGCACACAAACACACACTCTCACAACCACATAGCCACACACACACTCACAAACATCAGAATAGCAACTGCATGGCACATAGACACACATCACAAGACACAAAATAAGACAACACACACATACCGAGTTCATGCGCACATCTCTGTGAGGATTAAGTCTAGAATAAATGAACCTTTATTCTTACTGAAAGCAAGAGAAAGATGCTTTACAATAAAGTAAATATGAATAACAGTGATACAGTAAGTGAATGAGGCAAAGTATTCAAGCTGATTAAGCTTGAATACTTTGCCTTCTAGAGACTCTAGGAACCACCAGTAAACCTGGAGTCTGAGAACGAAGTGCTCTGTTAGGAACATATAGACCAATCAGATCTCTGATGTATGATGGAGCTAGATCATTAAGGGCTTTATATGTGAGGAGGAGAATTTTAAATTATATTCTGGTTTTAACAGGGAGCCAATGAAGGGAAGCTGAAGTAGGGGAAATATGATTTCTCTTTTTAATATTCATCAGATCTCTTGCTGCAGCATGTTGGATTAGCTGAAGGCTTTTTCCTGTTTAAAAATAACACCGAGGTTTTTTACTTTAACAGAGGTCAATTTGATGCCGTCCACATTAACTGATTGACTAAGCAGTTTCTTTTTCAAAGATTCAAAAGATTCCAAAAACGACAACTTCTATCTTGTCTCAATTTAGAAGCAGAGAATTGAAAGACATCCAAATTTGTATGTCTTCAAGACATCCTTTTAGTCTAACTGGTTGGGCTCATCAGGATTTCTAGATAAATAAAGCTGATTTACATCAGCATAACAGTGAAAATGTATCCCATGCTGCCTGATAATTTGACCTATTGGAAGCATATACAGGGGTTAGACAATGAAACTGAAACACCTGTCATTTTAGTCTGGGAGGTTTCATGGCTAAATTGGACCAGCCTGGTAGCCAGTCGTCATTGATTGCACATTGCACCAGTAAGAGCAGAGTGTGAAGGTTCAATTAGCATGGTAAGAGCACAGTTTTGCTCAAAATATTGAAATGCACACAACATTATGGGTGACATACCAGAGTTCAAAAGAGGACAAATTGTTGGTGCACGTCTTGCTGGAGCATCTGTGACCAAGACAGCAAGTCTTTGTGATGTATCAAGAGCCACGGTATCCAGGGTAATGTGAGCATACCACCAAGAAGGACGAACCACATCCAATAGGATTAACTGTGGACGCAAGAGGAAGCTGTCTGAAAGGGATGTTCGGGTGCTAACCTGGATTGTATCCAAAAAACATAAAACCACGGCTGCCCAAATCACAGCAGAATTAAATGTGCACCTCAACTCTCCTGTTTCCACCAGAACTGTCCGTCAGGAGCTCCACAGGGTCAATATACACGGCCGGGCTGCTATAGCCAAACCTTTGGTCACTCATGCCAATGCCAAACATCGGTTTCAATGGTGCAAGGAGTGCAAATCTTGGGCTGTGGACAATGTGAAACATGTATTGTTCTCTGATGAGTCCACCTTTACTGTTTTCCCCACATCCGGGAGAGTTACGGTGTGGAGAAGCCCCAAAGAAGCGTACCACCCAGACTGTTGCATGCCCAGAGTGAAGCATGGGGGTGGATCAGTGATGGTTTAGGGCTGCCATATCATGGCATTCCCTTGGCCCAATACTTGTGCTAGATGGGCACGTCACTGCCAAGGACTACCGAACCATTCTTGAGGACCATGTGCATCCAATGGTTCAAACATTGTATCCTGAAGGCGGTGCCGTGTATCAGGATGACAATGCACCAATACACACAGCAAGACTGGTGAAAGATTGGTTTGATGAACATGAAAGTGAAGTTGAACATCTCCCATGGCCTGCACAGTCACCAGATCTAAATATTATTGAGCCACTTTGGGTGTTTTGGAGGAGCGAGTCAGGAAACGTTTTTCCTCCACCAGTATCACGTAGTGACCTGGCCACTATCCTGCAAGAAGAATGGCTTAAAATCCCTCTGACCACTGTGCAGGACTTGTATATGTCATTCCCAAGACGAATTGACGCTGTATTGGCCGCAAAAGGAGGCCCTACACCATACTGATAAATTATTGTGGTCTAAAACCAGGTGTTTCAGTTTCATTGTCCAACCCCTGTATATAGTAAAGAGAATTGGCCCAAGTACTGAACCGTGTGGTACTCCACAATCAACCCTGGAGTTTAAAGATGATTTATCATTTACATGAACAAACTGGAATCTGTCAGGCAAATAAAATTTAAACCAGCCTAGCGCTGTTCCCCTGATCCCTACAGCATATTCCAGCCTTTCTAAGAAAATATTGTGATCGACTGTATCAAATGCAGCACTGAGATCTAGGAGGACAAGTACAGACACAAGTCCATTATCTGAGGCCATAAGAATATCATTAGTGACTTTCAGCAGAGCTGTTTCCATGCTATGATGAGCCCTGAAACCTGACTGAAACTCTTCAAACAGGTCATTACAGTGTAAATGCTCACAATCTTGATTAGCAACTATTTTCTCAAGAATTTTAAATCAGAATTAAAGATTGGATATACAGGGGTTGAACAATGAAACTTAAACACCTGTCATTTTAGTGTGGGAGGTTTCATGGCTAAATTGGACCAGCCTGGTAGCCAGTCTTCATTGATTGCACATTGCACCAGTAAGAGCAGAGTGTGAAGGTTCAATTAGCAGGGTAAGAGCACAGTTTTGCTCAAAATATTGAAATGCACACAACATTATGGGTGACATACCAGAGTTCAAAAGAGGACAAATTGTTGGTGCACGTCTTGCTGGCGCATCTGTGACCAAGACAGCAAGTCTTTGTGATGTATCAAGTATCCAGGGTAATGTCAGCATACCACCAAGAAGGACAAACCACATCCAACAGGATTAACTGTGGACGCAAGAGGAAGCTGTCTAAAAGAGATGTTCGGGTGCTAACCCGGATTCTATCCAAAAAACATTAAACGACGGCTGCCCAAATCACGGCAGAATTAAATGTGCACCTCAACTCTCCTGTTTCCACCAGAACTGTCCGTCGGGAGCTCCACAGGGTCAATATACACGGCCGGGCTGCTATAGCCAAACCTTTGGTCACTCATGCCAATGTCAAACGTCGGTTTCAATGGTGCAAGGAGCGCAAATCTTGGGCTGTGGACAATGTGAAACATGTATTGTTCTCTGATGAGTCCACCTTTACTGTTTTCCCCACATCCGGGAGAGTTACGGTGTGGAGAAGCCCCAAAGAAGCGTACCACCCAGACTGTTGCATGCCCAGAGTGAAGCATGGGGGTGGATCAGTGATGGTTTGGGCTGCCATATCATGGCATTCCCTTGGCCCAATACTTGTGCTAGATGGGCGCGTCACTGCCAAGGGTTACCGAACCATTCTTGAGGACCATGTCCATCCAATGGTTCAAACATTGTATCCTGAAGGCGGTGCTGTGTATCAGGATGACAGTGCACCAATACACACAGCAAGACTGGTGAAAGATTGGTTTGATGAACATGAAAGTGAAGTTGAACATCTCCCATGGCCTGCACAGTCACCAGATCTAAATATTATTGAGCCACTTTGGGGTGTTTTGGAGGAACGAGTCAGGAAATGTTTTCCTCCACCAGTATCACGTAGTGATCTGGCCACTATCCTGCAAGAAGAATGGCTTAAAATCCCTCTGACCACTGTGCAGGACTTGTATATGTCATTCCCAAGACGAATTGACGCTGTATTGGCCGCAAAAGGAGGCCCTACACCATACTAATAAATTATTGTGTTCTAAAACCAAGTGTTTCAGTTTCATTGTCCAACCCCTGTAGGTCTGTAATTTAACAAGTTATCTTGATCAAATAACGGTTTCTTAGCTAAAGGTTTAATTACAGCTACCTTAAAAGCCTGTAAGAGTCCATTTACTAAAGATAGATTAATCATATCTAAAATGGGGCTGGTAATTAAAGGGAACACTTCCTTAAATAATTTGGTTGGGATTGGGTCTAACATACAAGTTGAAGGTTTAATTCTCTTTAATCTAAGATTTTTGATAACTCAGGCACTGGATGTCCAAAAGTATTATTTACATAAATGTAGGTATACCAGATCAAAACCTTGCGTGGGTTCTCACCGGGTACTCCGGCTTCCTCTTACAATACAAAGACATGCCTGTTAGGTTAACTGGTCACTCTAAATTGCCCTTAGGTGTATGAATGAATGTGTGCATGGTTGTCTGTGTGTTGCCCTGCAATGGACTGCCGACCTGTCCAGGGTGTACCCCGCCTCTCGCCCATAGACTGCTGGAGATAGGCACCAGCTTCCCCGCGACTCACTATGGAATAAGCGGTAGAAAATGACTATATTAAGGTGATCACTCACAAAATTCAAAAGCCCTGAGTCTACAAGGTGTTAGCACCTCTCTAAGTTAGTTTAACATCCTCTGTTTTGGTTTATTCATTTATGCTTTTTTATGAGTGTGTTTTTTTTTTATTTCAAGGGTTTATTTTTATTGTCACATTATCTCATACACATGTAGATATTTGAATGAATACTGTCATGAATATTATTATTTTTGTGAGGTATGACTGGTTGTATTGTAATTATGTAAATATTACTGAGTTAGTTGTTGGTCCTTGTTCTAATAAAATTCTTTAATAATAAAAAAAATATTTTTAAAAAGCTCGTATTGATTTACACTTCTTACAAACCGGTGGCAGTAGTGCGCCATAACGTTGTTTGTGAACCTTCAATAAACTCTAAAAGAAGAAGAAGAAACAGGAGGAAAGTAAAAAAAGAAGAATCATGCTCAGTTTTCAGCGGAATTAAAAGGTATGTTTAATGGAACTGAATGAGTTTTATACTGAAATGCGTCCCATTGAACTGCCTGTTTGTGGCTGTTTTATGAGACAGCGGGAAGCTAAAGCTAGAGGCTGCTGTATTGCCTCCTTGCGTTTGCAGGTTTATTTTAGCTTTGTTCGTTACAGCATCACGTCACTCAGTTTCATTCTAGTTCATTTTACGCGTTACATATCATATGATCATTCACCAAACTGACATCTGAAACTTAGGACATTAACGGCAAAGCTGTTGCTATTCGATAAAGAGCTCCTTGACCGCCTTATAAGAACCAGGACTACCTTTGATCTGGTTCTAGTTAAAATCTAAACTACTTAATCTGGTCAAACGGGACCGGATTATTTTTCACTGAAGGCAGATTGAGAACACCGGTTCTGATCTGTTATACCCTTAACCTACTGGTGAGAACACAAAAACAGTTATTTCATTTCTTCTTTGGGGATGAAGATCATTTTAAATCTTGCCAGGTGCTAAAAACGGCAAGACTTAAACAAGTTAAACCTGCACTGGATTTAAAAGACACTTTAGGCCACAGTTTGTGATTTGTTAAACTTATATCTTATTTTTGGAATAAGAGATATTGTTTTATAGTTTTTATATTTTTGACTGCATGTCAAAATCTAATTGTTGTAGTTTTTTAAAGCGTGTTTCTTACTTGCTCAGTCCACTGTGTAACCCCAGCAGAACATGACCACCTTATATCAAATCAAAACTGCAATACCTTACATGACTTGTTGTGTGCTCTAAAGGGCATTAAAATCTGATCATCTAAGTGTTTTACAAATAGAATAAAAGTGAAGCAAATCTTAAATTTATGTATTAAAGTATCTGCTTGAAGGCTTAAAGCTGCCTTGCTTCTGTCAGTCTGCCCCAGGGCAGCTGTGGTTACAATTTAGCTCACCAGTGTCAGCATGGGTGACTGAATGCACTGTGCAGCGCTTTGGGCATACAAGTACAGGCCATTTAAAAACCTGCAATGCTTAGAATGGTCAAAGTTGAACTTTAGTGGCAGAGTCGTTAATACAAATTTTGTGATGATCTTTAAAGCATCATATTTGTGACATTTAAACCTGGACTAAATTAAAGACACCTTTAATGATTCGGTCCTTTTTTAACACACTTTATGAAACTTTTATTTTGCTAGAGAAAACAAAAGTGGACGATTTTATTGTTTTTTGTATTAGACAACCATAGGTACACTGTTATCTGTAGGAAGAAGTAAAACACAAGAGAGGAATATCCTAACGCCTTTACTTTGACAGCTTCTGCGTGACCCACGTTACCATGGCAGACCGCGAGGAGCGGCGCTTTGCAGAGGTTTCCAGGGACTCCATCAAACTCATGGCAGAGAGCACTGGCGTTGATCTTGCTGATGATGTAGCTGCTCTTCTTGCTGAAGATGTGTGTTACCGCCTGAGGGAGGCAGCCCAGGTCAGAGCTAGCTGGAGTCTCCTCAGAACATTAAGAAGTAGCTAATAACACATGACAAATTTAGGTGGAAACCTAATAACTTCTCTGTGTGAGCTTAGTCATTTAAATAAAGCAGCGTGTGTGTCTTTAGGCCTACCACATGAAACTCATCCCCTTCTTTAACTCCAGTAAATTATTATTTTGGACTAAAATGAAAAGCATTTATTTGTTTTTCCTTCAACACCTCTGGTTGTCGGTGTTCTGTTTCTGGCCCAAACAGACTAGTTCTCAGTTTATGAGACATGCCAAAAGAAGGAAGCTGACTGTGGAAGATCTGAACAGAGCTCTTCGTTGGAGCAGTGTGGAGGTGAGTCCTACATGTCTGTCAGTCATGAGCAGTCAGCATTTTTGTCATGTTTCTGCTCCTGTTGTTCCTCCATTTAGTCTGTTGTATCTGCTTCCTGATCAGGCCGTCTCTGGTTATGGGGCGCAGGATGTTCTGCCCTTCCGTTCAGTCAAAGATGGAGAGCTTTTCTTTGTTGAGGATCGAGAAATTAACCTGATCGAGCTGGCTCTGGCCACCAATATTCCTAAAGGTTGTGCTGAGACAATGGTGCGAGGTATGATGCACTTTGCCACATTCAGACTTGTTGGAATGTTGGATATATGCTTGATGCTGCTAAATCTTACTCTTCCTATTCTGCAAAAGGAATCATGTCTTCTGTATCCTTCCAGTTAACGTGGCGTATCTTGATGGTAAGGGCAACGTAGAGCCTCAGGGGACAGGTAAGATTCAACCAGTCAGTCAGTCATTTTCTACCGCTTATTCCATAGTGGGTCGCGGAGGAGCTGGTGCCTATTTCCAGCAGTCTATGGGTGCATGCGTGAGAACCCACGCATGCACGGGGAGAACATACAAACTCCATGCAGAAAGACCCCCGGCCGGGAATCAAACCCAGGACCTTCTTGCTGCAAGGCAACAGTGCTACCAACTGCGCCACCGTGCAGCCCTAAGATTCAACCAAATGGAGGAAAAACTTTTACAAATAGTTAGGAAGCAAGTAAACACACCATTGGCAGACTTGAGAGTTTATACATTTTAAAAGATTGTACATAAAATGATCAGTTTGCTTCTAGATTCTGATGATTGGAGAATAAACCCTCAACTGAACTCCAAGGGTTAGGGTGAGTTTAGGGTGCTCTCAAAATTAAACAGGATTACACAACTAAAGTCTGCAAAGTTGAATCATCAATCAAGACTTCTCAGAAATATGCTTTGGACAAATGAGACCAAAGTAGAGATGCTTGAGCACGATGAACATATGAGTTCAAAACCTCATAACTGTACACACAAAGGCGATTGGCTCATGATT